>JAVJIF010032448.1:0-31317 GCA_038442645.1 Agave tequilana | reverse complement strand
TGACTGCATAGTACCCCAAAGTTTTTCTATAAATAGGCCCTTCCTGATTCATTTCAATGTACACTTCAGAAATCAATAAGAATTGCTACTTCTACTCTTTTCTATAATTCTCTATTTTGGTGTTATATTTCTCGAGTTTTACAACACGTTATCAGCACGATCACTCTAATTCTGTCTCCAGTCTCTAACCTCCGTCAGCTCAGGGAGAAAGTTCTACCACCAAGTCTCTGCCTCCATTAACTTAAGGTAAAAATCTTGCCACGAGCCTCTACTTTCATTACTCAAGGAAAAGTCCTATTACAAGTCTTAGTCTCTACCTCCTCTAGCTCTACTATCTCAGGTAAAAATGGTAAGTTACTATACTTATAATACTCGTATAACATCACTACTATAATGAAAGGAGGCTCTGTCACCTATTTATAGAAATGTGATGTGATTACGAAAAACTGGATTATTATACTAATTATGTTCATATAACACCATTACTATGGAAAGGAGACTCTGTCACCTATTTATAGTAAGTGATGTGATTATGATATCTTTACTAACCTCTAATTTGATGCTTGCGTGGATTAAACCCCAAGCTACGAATATTGTATATTTTATTATTCTGTTATTTATATCTGTATAAACACCCACTGAAGTTTACCGAGTTCGTGGTGTGTCAATATTTATTTCAATAATTATTATTTTATTAATTATGTCTGCAAAATACTTACCAAGTAGAGTGGCGTGCCTATATTGTATCTCATAAATGTATGTAGTACAATGCATTTATTTTATCATTTTCTTAATTACAATATTTAATTGTATAAAATCCAAATTGCTTTTCTCTCCTCCCTCAACGACTATAAACCCCAGCGGCTATAACCCCAACGCTATAAAACAGCTAGTTATCACCCTATACTTTGGTGAATTCTAAACCACATAACTCACTTCTCAATTTCTCTTCATTCTCAAAATTTTTCATCATCTCCAGAAGCTTACTTCTCAATTTCTCTTCATTCTCAAATTTTTCATCATCTTAGTCTATTTTTGAAGTTTATTATTGACGTCATCATCATCAATACTTCTATCATTTTTCTTATAGATATGGACCCAAGTGAATTTTATCTGGACATTTTAATTTTAAATGTTCACCTTCCCTCTTTTGCTTGTAGCTATTATGATTGACATGTAAGTTTTTTTATTTTATTGTGAAATAAAATGTTGTGATTCTAATTATTTTTATATTTTGTTATAGTTATCACCATGTCAAACTTTGCAAAGTTTGAGTTCATTTCACTTGATATCACGGAAGGAATTATATGTCTTGATTTATTGATATTGAGATGTATCTCGAGTTAATGGGTCTCACTGAAACTATTAAAGAAATAAACTCCACATCGTCGCAAGATAAGGCAAAGGCGACGATCATAATCCGCAAACATCTTGATGAAATTTAAAATGTGAATATCTCACAGTAAGAATCCAAGTGTCTTATGAAAAATCTCAAAGAAAGATTTGATTATCAAAAGGAAGTTGTGCTCCCTGCCACGCGTGATGAATGGAATGCTTTGCGCTTCCAAGATTTTAAGAAAGTCAGCGATTATAACTCTGCAATGTTTCAGAATAGTATCCCAATTAAAATTCTGTTGGTGGATTCACAGATGAAGAAATGCTGGAGAAGACTTACTCCACATTTCATGCATCTAATATAACACTGCAACAACAATATAGGTTTGCGTGGTTTTAAAAAATATTCTGAACTAATTTTATTTCTTCTTGTGGCAGAGAAGAATAATGAGCTTTTGATTAAAAATCACCAGTCTCGTCCTACTAGTTCAGCAGCATTTCCAAAAGCAATGCCGCATTTTCTAAAAATTATAGACGATATAATCATGGTTGTGGCATGGACGTGGTCGTGGCCTTGGACGCGGTCGAAGTGGTTTTTACAACTCTTCGCAAAATAACGCGATCCACAAGAAGTATCATGTAGAAAGACATGATAAAGGAACAGATGTTCGTGAAGTTCTCTTCAGAATCCTGAAGATTCCTATTATAAATGTGGCTCGCCAATGGACACTGGTCTCGAGTGTGTCGAACACCGAAGCCCCTTTGTAAGCTTTACGACATCCTTGAAAGGAAAAGAGAAGAAGTGAATTTCACTGAACATGATGATCCTATGGATGATTCAACTCATCTTGATGCTTCAGATTTTACTGATAATTGCTGATCTTTCAACCCATCATAATTCTATGTATACTGGTGATAATTAGATATATGATTGTATTATTATGTTTTGTTATTTGTAATTATCAAATTTATCTTTGAATGAAATATTTCACTTATAATAATTGTTTTCAAATTTTATTCTCACTAAATAATTTATTTTGCATGAAGCTTGATATGGATTATTCTAATGATGAAGTCAAGATCAAAATTGGAGATATTTGCATACCGGTAGTGGTACAACATACATTATTTCTCAAACATAAAAGGTACTTCTGTGATTTAAAACCAACAAAGACAATCATCAATATATATCAGGTCCTGTAGATTTAATTGAAGGAACTGGTAAGCCAGTTTCATATTGCCAAATGGAACAAAGTTTTTCATAAAAGATGCTTTGTTTTCATCAAATCTAAAAGAAATTTGTTGAGTTTTAATGATATATATCTTCATGGATATGATACTCAGTCTACAACTGAAGGAAATATGAGTATATGTATCTTACTACTTATGTATCAGGAAAGAAGTACTATTATAAAACTATCAAAGCTTTCCTCAGGATTGCATTACACATATATAAATGTGATAGAGTCACATATGATAGTTAAAAAAGATACAGAGACATTAACTCTGTGGCATGATCGTTTAGGTCATCATGGTTCAATGATGATGCGAAGAATTATTGAGAATTCACATGGACATACATTAAAGGGTCAGAAGATCCTTAAGTTAGTAAAATTCCATGTGAGGCTTGTTCTCTAGGAAATTAATCATGAGACCATCATCAGTTAAATAAAAACAGAACCACCTACATTTCTTGAACGTATCCAAGGTGATATATGTGGGCCGATACGTCCACTTTGTGGACCATTTCGCTATTTTATGATATTGATAGATGCCTCTAGTAATGGTCACACGTTTATTTATTATCAACTCGTAACGTGGCATTTGCGAGATTTCTTGCTCAGATAATTAGATTACGAGTACAATTTCCTGATTATACAATCAAGAAAGTTAGACTTGACAATGCTGGTGAGTTTACGTCTCAGGCTTTTAATGATTATTGTATGTCAATTGGGATAGCTGTTGAGCATCCCGTTGCCCATGTACATACACAAAATGGTTTTGGCTAAGTCACTGATTAAGCGCCTCCACTTATTGCTAGACATTAATATAAGAACTAAACTTCCTATTTCTATATGGGGTCATGCAATTTTACATACTGTAGTTTAATTCGCATCAGACCAAGTGCATATCATGAGTACTTCCCCTTACAATTAGCATTTGGTCAAGAACCAAATATTTCCCATCTTAGAATTTTTGGTTGCGCGGTATATGTACCGATTGCTCCACAGAAGACTGGGAATATATGTCGGCTATGAATCTCCTTCTATTATAAGATATCTTGAGCCAAAAATCGTGATGTTTTTACGTTCGGTTTGCCGATTGCCATTTCAATGAGGCAATTTTCCTATTATTAGGGGGGAGAAAAGAAAACAGCTGGAGAAGGAGATTACATGGAGTGAACTATCTTTATTGCATCTTGATCCTCACACAAAACAATTGAGTCAGAAGTATAAAGATTATGCATTTACAAGAAATAGCAATCAATTACCAGATGCGTTCACCGATACGAAGAAGTGACTATATCATATATACCAGCTGTAAATGCTCCTGCTCGGATTGAAATTCCAAAAGACAATCCGAAAATGAAGTCACTAATGAGTCTAAGACCGCCAGAAGCGTGGTAGACCAATCAGTTTCAAAGATAAAATCTTCGAAAAAGAAAAGGAGCAGATGAGCATGATGACCCAATGTTGAAGAATGTGTTCCAGAAAAAACACACAATAGACAAATCAAGAGATGAAAACCCTGAAGGTATAGAAAATCATGAGATCTCTATTAATATGTCAAATACAGGAAGATTATGGAATCGAATGAGATGGAAAATATAAATGAAATATTTTTCTATTCTATAGCATGTGATATTATTAACGAAAGTGAGGATCCTAAACCAAGATCCGTCACTGAATATTAAAATAGACATGATTGGACAAAATGGAAATACGCTATACAGGCTGAATTGAATTCGCTGAATAAGCGTAAAGTATTTGGACCTATTATTCTCACGCCTGAAACCGTGAGACCGTATGATACAAATGGGTTTTTGTGCGAAAACGCAACGAGAAAAACGAGATTGTGAGGTATAAAGCTCGACTTGTTGCTCAAGGTTTTTCGCAAATACCTGAAATTGATTATGAAGAAACGTATTCTCCAGTAATGGATGTAATTACGTTTAGATATTTAATCAGCCAGTTTCTAAAAATTTAGAAATGCGTCTTATGGATGTTGTTACAGCTTATTTATATGGGTCGCTTGATAGCGATATTTATAATGAAAATCCTGAAGGATTTAGAGTGCCTGAAGCATTAAGTTCAAAGCCCAAAGAATTATATTCGATCAAACTATAAAGATCGTTATATAGGTTAAAACAATCAGGGCGCATGTGGTATAATCGCTTAAGCGAGTATTTATTAAAAGAAGGATATGTGAATAATCCTATATGCCCATGTGTTTTTATAAAGAAAACAACATCCGGATTCATTATCATTACTGTATATTTGATGATTTAAACATCATTGGGACTCATACTGAAGTCCTAGAAGCAATGATATATTTAAAGAATGAATTTGAAATGAAGACCTTAGAAAATTAATATTGTATTGGTTTACAGATTGAGCACTTTCAAAATGAAATACTTTTACATCAATCAAATTATACTGAAAGGTCTTGAAACGTTTTAACATGGATAAAGCAAATTCTTTAAGTACTCCAATGATTGTTAGATCATTGAATGTGGAAAAGGATCCATTTTGTCCTCGCGAAAATAATGAAGAGTTTTTGGTCTTAAAGTACCATACCTAAGTGCAATTGAGCTCTTATGTATCTGGCTAATTGTACCCGACCAGACATAGCATTTGCTACTAATTTATTAGAAAGATTTAGCTCATTTCTACACGGAGACATTGGAATGGTATTAAACATATATTTCTTTATCTTCGAGGAACAACTAATTTTGGTTTGTTTTATTCCAGAAGATCAAAATAAGAAATAACTAGTTATGCAGATGCAGGTTACTTGTCAGATCACATAAAGTTAGGTCTCAAACAGGATATGTGTTCACATGTGGAGGTGTAGCGATCTCTTGGCGTTCACAAAAGCAGATACTTATTGCCACTTCTTCTAATCATGCTGAAGTCATAGCACTCCATGAAGCAAGTCGAGATGTGTATGACTAAGGTTTGTAACTCAACACATCCAAGCAACTTGTAGATTACCAGTCCACAGAGATCCACAGTACTGTTTGAAGACAATGCTGCATGCGTCGCTCAAATGAAGGAATGATTCATCAAAAGCGACTGTACCAAGCATATACCCCCGAAGTTCTTCTCATTCAGCCAAGAACTTGAAAAGGATAAGAAAATTAATATTCAGTATATCCGATCAAGTAATAATGTGGCAGATCTCTTTACAAAGGCACTTCCCCCTACAACTCTCAGAAAGCTTATTCATGATATTGGGATGCGTCATATGCGAGACTTATGAAGAAGAACTACTTATGTTAATTTGAGGGGAGCTTACGTAGCTGCACTCTTTTCCCTTACTATGGTTTTGTCCCACAGGGTTTTTTTTGATAAGGTTTTTAACGAGGCAGCATAGAACACATATACAGAGATGATGTACTATTTTTCCCTTCGCTATGATTTTGTCCCACAGGGTTTTCCTAGTAAGGTTTTTAACGAGACATCATGTACGGTTTGACAGCCAAGGGGGAGTGTTATGAAACGATGGCTGCCTACCTTTACTATGCATCATTAATGATTTTACTATGTGCTGATACGAGCGATGACGCAAGCATGCATAATGACTGCATAGTACCCCAAAGTTTTTTCTATAAATAGGCCCTTCCTGATTCATTTCAATGTACACTTCAGAATCAATAAGAATTTCTATTTCTACTCTGTTTCTAGAATTCTCTGTTTTGGTGTTATATTTCTCGGAGTTTTACAACATTTTCAACTTTTTTCAGTGGCAAAGAATCACCCGAATTCCAAACATGTGCAAAACAATGAAATCCAGTCATGGGTGGAATGATGGAAATGTGAAAAATAGGAAGTTTTGAGCCCCCACTTCCAAAATAGCCCACTTAAATTTGTCTGCCTTGTCTCCAGTTTCATGACCTTCTTCCATTCATCATGTATATTGCTTGGATTTACTGGACATTCATCATGTATTTTCCTGTCTGCCACTAGCATCCTAACATTATGGCAAGCCCATCACTGGCTCATAACTTCCTTCTTTAGGACTTTGGAATCAATCATTGTGGTCGACAGCCCATCAGGAAATTTGATCAAAATCACCATGAATTATTCTTAGTCAAAGTTGTGCATCTCAAGCCAATCATTTTGACGGGAAAGGGCTTAAGATGACAATGATGATAAAGAATAATGGTGATTTTTATTGTTATTATTTATTAGGTAAATTGCAGGTAATACCCCTATCCTATAGAAGTTTTGTAGTTAACCCCCTCTAATGCTAGTATTTTCACCAGTTCGCCCTTACAGGTGATGACGTTAAATTTTTCATCCGAAGGGTGTTGCATGTAGATTACCTCACCCCTTCAGCTTAACACTTACAAGGGGTTATATGCAAGTTACAATAGTTACTATTAATTCCACAATACCATCACTGTTGTTATTTTTTTTTATTGTTTGTTAATTATTTTTAATGGTGGAGTATATTAAGTCACTAATTTTCTTTTCACCTAACATTGGAAGATATGCATGCATGATCATCATTACTATTTACGATCTTTCCATCAAATTGGGTTCAATATGGAGTACAAGGCACCATGACCGATTGACCAGTTTCATGACCATGTGACAACAAACTGAGTTCATCGTAGGCAATGAACTACAGTGACAAAGGGTTTTGTTATAGATCTTTTAGGACAGTTGTTTGGAAATGGAACCTGGCTTATTGGCGATGAAGTTTAAGTTCATGCAATCAAAGAGCAACCATACGAAATTCTCTTGTAACAAGGAAGAGTCTAAAGAAGGGCAAGATGATAGATCTGATAGTGGATCTGCATTCAACTGCAAACAGTATAACGTGCTTGCACGAGCACGAGGATGTTGATATATCTCATGTCAATTTTCTAGGCTCGCTAGTAAACCATATATGTTATCCTGTTATAACTACTGGTATTATTTATGGCAATCAATGCTTTTACATTTCTATACTAAGAACTACAAAACTCTGTTACTGATTACTCTGCCTCAAACATTACCAGTTGAGCTACCACAAATGCACACATTAGGAGAGAACCTGGTCTCTCCATAAACGACCACCTCGGCTGCGTGTGATGAATATTAGGGCTTGGCTGATGATGCTAACTTGTAGATATACAGCTGAAGAGATCTCACATTAAAGTGAGTCTGTCACAAAAAAATGATAGAAGAGGCGAGAAAGTTCATTAGAAACTTCACATTTGATAAGAGATCATTTCCATGATCTATTACTTGAGGAGATATTTTGATTCTATTTAAGAGAAATTATGACATACCTCAAAGAAGTCAATTTTGCTAAAAACCCAATTGAATAGAACAGTAACTAATGCAAGCTAAGTCCCTATGACAATACCCATAGCAAATATCTCATTAAGCCTCCAACTATCAGGTTTTGGAGATTGCTTCACACGGTCCTTGGATATATGTCATAATGGTCCCTGAAAAGAGAAAACAGGCAAGAAAAATATTGCTCTGTGGAGCTGCTACTTATTGAACCGAATCAGAACCACCCATAATGATGAAGCCATTTCCGTTTAACAAAGAAACAAAACTGAATGTTAACCAAACTTAAGTAGATCCACCATATATAAAACAATATAGTTATTTCTAAAAAAGTTCAAAAATAAAGAACCCATAAGAGAACGATGAACTTAGATGCTTCACTAAGGTTGGGAATGAAGCAACCACATTTTACTGGACAGACAGGCCATGAAAAGATGTTAAATACCAGAACAGGATACAGTAGTTGTTTAGAAACATATTCCAAGGTATAAAATGCTTCCCCTGTAGAGAAATATGCCGTGGAATAAAATTCTATACTAATGTCAGAATCAAAATAGATATCTGTAAGGGAAATGCAGATTTCCTAAATTCTGTTAAAAAGAAAATATCAGCAACACTCGACTATGATGAAAACTGAGGTCGTAACATAGCCATGAATATTGCAACATGGACATTTTAGCAGTGGGTATTCGTGTTCTTCTTCCAAACCAGGAATAAGCTTACAGTTCTTTCTGGAACTGTAGGTGCAACAAACTTGAAAACTATGCCCAAGGGAAGGGAAAGAATTGTTACCACTTACCATCATTTAGAATTGCTATAACTTACCATCATTTAGAATTGCTATTATAAGAACATGAAAGGAGGGAAATCATATTCTGTAATTGTTGCTCATCTTTATCTCGTCTTGTATGTGATTCCTAGTTCAAGTCAAATACATATAATCCTAATTTATGATGAAGGTTTCGTAATTCAAATCAAAATTGTATCCTAATTTCAGATCAAATTCATAAGTGGAAATCCTTTCTGCTAATTTATTAAATTGAACAATTTCTTTTCTTAATTTATCATGTCAAATTCAAAACGAGAAGTTTCTTTTATCCTAATCCAATCAAATTTGACATTAGCCGAGTCTTCCTACTCCTAGCCAGATTAATGTTTCTCCTCTCTATATAAACAGACTAATTATTCTGAATTATTTTTCTATGAACCAAAACGAAACGAAAAAGGTTGAAGGGAGACAAAAGTTCTAATCCTTCGCAAGCGAAGGTAAGTCCCCTTTAACGTTTGGTTGTTCTTTGATTATTAATCGTTTTTTTTTTTTTTTTTTTTTTTTTTTTTTTTTTTTTTTTTTTTTTTTAAAGACTGGATCTTTTTGCTCAAGCCTTTTCTTATGAATCATTGAAGTCAGCATAAGTTAAATTCAAGTTTAATATTTCTTGCTTTTCATTATGTATTATCTCTTGTTATTCTTTTGCATTGTTGGAGTAAAATATTAAATTCAAACATAATATCCTAATTGTGTTGCATTAAAAATAAAGAAATTGTATATTTAGTCTGTATTTGAGTTCTCTACAACCCACCATTGTAGGATTTTCATGCAATCAGGGAATTTTGTGAACCAATTGTAGTGTGCCATGTTCAAGGGGGAGAGAGACAAATTCTGAATAAACTTTGTTATTTTTCATTCAGAGTAATCTTTGTTTGAATTGAGTACCAGTCGATTTTTTATCCATCGAATTTATCCTAAAAACCTTTTGTGTGCTGATATTTTCTTATCGCTTTTTGTATCCGATCTGTTTTCTTCACAATTTCTTTGCCCTGTTTCTATTAATTCCAATCTCTTTGAATTTGATTAATAAAAAAATAGCAATTAAAAAAAGTTATTCTGAATCAGATTTATGTTAAAGTAGCGATGAAAGAAATATTTCTGAATCCAATTAATAGAAAATAATTTCATCTTTCTAAGTCCGATTAATTTTTAAGATTGGGAGATTTCGCTACAACCCCCTATGTCAAATTATATTTAGGAAAAAAACTCATTTCCAAATTTATTTCGCTTCAGCCGCCTCATTTTTAAAATCCACGCGGCGCTTCCACGTGTCCCACATTTCAGGTAGTTATTAGCGGCTAATGACAAAAATATCCCTTCCTTTTTTTTTTTCACTGAGCGCGATCCTTTTTTTTCCTAGTTCCAAAGGACTGCGACTTAAATCTGAGCGAAAGCCAATGCAGTGAAAGAATTGAATGGCCTTTCATCACTGGTGACTGCCCACCTCTCCGTCTCCTACTCCCCCTTGTCTTAACTAGAAATTATCAAATTTTAGAAACTACGATTGTTGACAAGGAATGGGCTTCTACGTGGAAGAAGCTCTGACTTCTTTGAGTAAAGAACCTAACCGAACGCTTCCGTCTGAAGTTAATAAAAAAAACCATTTGACCTTTCAGCCAGTGTAGGGCAAGTGGTGACAATAACAATTTGAACTTTATGGATATAAGAAATATACAATTTGTATGATGATAAACTAAACTATGTGACAAATTGTATGATGATAAACTAAACTATAATTTTCAATGAACCAGAATTGAAATCAGTTGCGAGGGGAAACAATAATCGAAATCTACTTTGATATTCATAACGGACTAAAGCAAGATGCTTATTTGATAGACAAAATACTGAGTAATCAGTAGTATGGGTGAATTGATATGACTGTAGAAAACTACTATCAACAACTTAATTGAGAACTCAACTTGCATACAGAGATGAGTAGATTACTGCAGTGTTAACTTAAAATAATTGTGTATATGTTTATTACTTACTGGCATTCCTTCGGATTGAGAACCGGATAACTGATAACTGTATCATATTAGTCAATTGATATGAAATAATTGGTGTTCAGCTAAATAACGATCATTCATGAATTAATAGCTAGAAATGGGGATTTGTTAAGCTAATGAATTACTTATTAATATTAGATTCAATAATTGACTAATTGGATGGATAAGTATCAAGATTCTCATCGGAATCAAGCTAAATTAATAAGTAGCATATATGATAAGTTTGTTAATTAAGAGTTCGAGAGTTCCCGATTGGTCTAGTGATCTATATCCACAGTTATAACAATTACATTTAATCGGTGATAGATAAAAAAATTTTTTTAAAAACTTGGGATAATATGACCCGAAAGAGAAAATTGAGCAATGCTAATGTGTATACTAATCCTATTTCAATGACTGATGTATATGATATAAAGAAACTAAAGTTCCTGGTTTTAAATTGGTTTATAATTAATGTGTGGGGACATAATAAGTTGAATATTGGTAGTATGAACATGAACTTGGTTAATCTGATGACATGAGTATCAAGTCGTAATTATACATGTGGGGTACCTCTTCCAATCCTATAATAGTTCCTGGGAACTACAATAATAAGTTAAATAGTGATTAATCAACAATTGGTTGATATTGCTCGTAGTTTGAAATGATTGTTGATACATGTGTGTATCTATATATATTTGTATTATGTGTTGCATTTTGTATGTGCATGCAGGGGCTGATGTGAATTCTGACAGGGTTTGAAGATGAGATTATATTATATGTGTGCATGAAGGAAGGGGTTGATGTGAATTCCGGCAGAGTGCGAAGACGGGGTAAATCTTCATGTTATGAATTGAATTGGATGATCTATGAATCACCATGTGTATGTGTTGCACCTGATATGTGATAGTGTATGATGTGTGTCATTAAGAGTATATTGATATGTGTCTATTACCAAAAGTGATACTGATATGGGATAGTGTGTACGTCTGTACCACCAAGAGTGTTACTGGTATGGGATAGTGTATGATGTTTGTATCACAAGAGTGATACTGATATGGGATAGTATATGATGTTTGTATCACTAAGAGTGATACTGAGATGTGATAATATATGATTTGTGTACCACCACGTGTGGTGATTGATATACAGTATGATGTAAATTATATGTGTATGACGGTAAGTCATGTGATTCGGTAATCGATATATTACCAGGTGTAATTGTGAATGTGATTGTGTTTGTGTAACACCATGTGTGATAGGTAATAATCAAGAATGCAATGTATTGTGTATGTACAAAACAAACTCAGTAATAAACTAAAAGCAGACAAAGTATTGGAACATACGTTTATTCCGGTGAGATGCGGAAGTAACATGAAGTCAAAGAGAGGAGTGATCGAATAGTTTTTTCTATTGAAAATTGATAATCGGAAAACTTACAAAAATGTGAAGAGAAGTTAAAAGTAATCAAAAAGAAAGAAAAAGATTACGTGTCTCTTCTGAGATTCTGGGGAAGTGTGCCGGGGGGGAGTCTGATCAGCGCGCAAACTTTGCCTCGTTAACGATGTGATCGATCAATCTTCGAATTCTATTGCCTGGGAATTCTTTCTCGCCTGATTTCGGAGATTCCTTGAAAGGGAGGAAGGTCTTAGGGTATTAATACCCTAAACTTAGAGAAATAATTCTTTGGAGTTTCTGGGAAGTAAGGAAAAGTTAGTCTTGCTAACTCTCTCGATGCCTATAGTTTTGATTCTTTATGCCCGATGCTCTCTCTGCTTTTCCTCTTCTGCCTCTTTTGCTCTCTTTTCATGCCCGAGCTCATTCTCAGATGAGCTATTTATAGGCTCTGAAGGGGTGTAACCACTCTAAGAAATCAGCTATGACTGATAACAATCAGTTAGCCTCGCGCCAGAAGTTATTTTGAGCTTCGCGAGAGGCTATAACGCCCGCACTAGGCTAAATGTGAGCTACATGCGAGGCTAGATAGGCTCGCGCGAGCCTAAAAATGGTCTATTGATCTGGCCATTTAATAGACTTGAAATAATAGGCTAAATGTGAGCCGTATGCGAGGCTAACGGGCCTAAAAAATAGCCTATCGACCCGGTCGTTCGAACGTGGGGCGAAGTGGGCGGGTGTAACCGCCCACTTAACTTGGCATTAATCCCACTAACGTAGTGGGGTTAGCTCATTAAATACTAGGTCAAAGGTTTGACCTGGCCGACATCGCATAGAGGTGTAGAGAGCCTCGTGCAAGGCTGGATTTAGCTCTGTGCGCGGGCTAGAAGCTCTATATCAGAGCTAAAGCCTCAGCGAGGCTAGAAATCAGCCCTCTGTGTGGAGCTTCAGGCGAAGCTGGTATTTAGCTCTTTGCTGAGCTTTGAAGGTCTTCAAGGCAAAGTTATAATTTAGCTTTTGGAGTGAGGCTAACACCTTGGGCTTGCGCGAGGCTAAGTATTGAGCTGATTCAGGCTCAAAAAGCAGTATTTTGCCCGCTGTCCCTGCTGCACTGAATCAGCGGGGTCTGAGCTTCTGTTTAGTCCCTCAGGATGTGTTGAGTTGGTCATCAGCTTGTCCGTGGCTTGTCTTTTATAGATGTCGATAAGTTGGACATCGTTCTGACCAGTTGAAAAGCTGTACATGAGTTTGTCTTTTTTAATGTGTCACAAAAAGTCTGAACTCTTTCAGCAAAGAACAAGATACTTGAGATTATCATAGTATTTCCTTGTTTAAATCTTGTATTAATTCATACATCTTGTATTAATTCATACATATGCTAATGCTAATTCATGATTATACTCGACTTTACTCACTGAGTTGTCAAGCCCACCCCCCTCAGATTAAATGTCTTTCAGGTCAAAACAAGGCCGAGTTTAGCTGCGTGGAACAAGCGGCGGGATATAAATGGGGAAAATTATATCGTGTGAATTCAATCAAGTTGTAAATTCACATTATTTTTGTGCTTGTGTATTGTAGATAGACTTAGATCCTATAGAATGGATTTGAACCTGAATCCTTCCCACTCAAATACAATCTACGACATTCAAATATAAGATCCATCTACACTATTTAAAATATCTAAATAAAAAAATCAAGCATTTTGAATACTTTTTGCTTTTTCATCAAGTAAGCATAAATTAGACGGCTGAAAATAACATATTGCTTAGATCTGTCTTAGGCAGACAAATTCTTGATCTGACCATTTGATCATGTTCTATACATTTAAAACCCTAACACACCAAATTTTGTTAGGTGTCAAAATTTTATACCGTTAAACTAACCAACTCACTATTTTCGGTCATCCGTTTTGCCCCCACTTGATGGATAAGCAAAAAAGAATTTAAAAGACGTGATTTTTGGTTTTTATATATCTGAAACAATATAGATCAACTTCAACGGAATGAATCTTGTATTTGAATGTCGTAGGGCTTTATTTGAGTGGGAAGGATTCAGACTCAATCTTGTCTTATCACTCTTTGACTCCGATGCATCACATTGTTTCATATCCAGTAGATCTACTGCTTTGCATTCTATACCCCTTGTAGGTATGGGTGAGCAATAAGAAATATTAGTACGGAGAATGGGGTAGTCATTACTAACAAGATTTGCAAAGCATGCACTATGGAGTTATGTGATAGAAGTTGGACGCCGACATGTTCGTACTGGACACTGGTGGGTACGATGTAATCCCAGGCATGACTTGACTTAACAAGTATCATGCCGTGATAGACTGTCGGAACAAGAAAGTGATCTTCAGAATTTCACACCAACTAGAGTTTCAGTTCATCGGAGAGCGTAAGTCCCTCAAGAAGGAGGATCAACTGGATTGTGCCACTGCAAAAGATAAGAAGAAGAGGGTATCAGTGTGGAATGAATTCCTAGATGTATTTAAGGAAATATCAGGATTTTCACCTGACAAAGTTGTGGAGTTCTCTATTGACATTATTCCAGGAGCGACTCCCATCTCTAAGCACCGTACCGGATGACACCAATAGAATTGGCAATACTGAAGGAACAACTGCAAGAGTATTTGAGCAAAGGTTTAATTAGACCGAGTACTTCACCTTGGGGAGCACCAGTATTATTGACAAATAAGAAGGATGGTGACAAGAGATCGTGTATCGATTACAGAGAATTGAACAAAGTCATCATTAAGAACAAGTACCCTTTGCCGAGGATTGATGATCTCTTTGATCAACTTCATGGGGCCCAAATATTCTCAAAGTTAGATCTACAGTCAGGGTACCATCAGTTGATAGTGAAGAAAGAGAGACATATCAGAAGACGCATTTAGGACTCTATGGTCATTACGAGTTCTTGGTTATGCCTTTTGGAGTAACAAATGTGTAACACCCCCTCCCTGAATACGTACTTAGTTGCGTATTCATATTTTTCTGATCGTATTTTTTTTTTATTTACTTACTTCATGTATTTGTTTTTGTATTATGAGTTATTTATATGATCGTTTTGCCTTGGATCTGGATTCGTGAACTCAGAGTCACCCTAGTCTGAACCGGGAGCCCGATCCTAGAGTATAGCTCGATTTGGTCTTTCTGCTATTCTGATTTGACCGATTTCAGTTTCAAATATCATTTCCCAATATTCTAGATGTTGGCCCAAAGGCCTTCCACCCTAGTTTTGATGATGATTAACTCATGTAGTTATGTTTACTAATAATCTTGTGTTGTTTAAGTTTCAGATCATTAACCAAGATATTAGTTGATGATTAGCTTCAACAAGGAGTTTAGAAGCTTTTCATAGTGATTCCAGGGCCAAAGCTTCAAGATCATACATTGCCTAGCCCTTGGATGGAATTTTGGAGCAAATCAACTTGAAGAAGAAGATCATCAAGAAGACTTAGCTATCCATAGTTTAGATAGTGTGTTTTAGATCCATATTGTAAAGCTTAGTATAGTTGATATGCTCAAGTGCACAACACACACATGTTTTATGTTTGGATATTGGTTTTTTTCGTTTTTAGTTTAACCAATATGAGTTTTCATGAATAGATTGATCAAAACAAGTTTACATGATAGATGTATTCTAGTTATACATACTTGCTTAAATGACTTATACAAACTTATTTTGACTATCCTATTCATGTATTGAAAAATCAAGTTTGGAAAATACAAGTGTTGGTTTTGATAAAATTTGCAAGACTCAAAAATGAATTGATTTGATTGATATATGTCTTGAAATTTTTATCACTTGTTTGTGTTTTAATATAAAATGATAAAACAAGTTTTGTGGATTTTTAGAAGTATTAAAAGATTTTTCAAATATTTTTAAACTAGTTTTCTGACCCAGTTTTCAGTTCCATACTCAACCAGTCGACTAAGTCAGTTTATTAGTCGACTTGGCTGAAGTCGGTCGACCGACGTGCACAAATTTGTGCACGTTTGGAGTCACTGGGACGGTCGACCGTCCGGGTCGACCGGGTCTGAGAGCTCTGCTCTCTGTTTGTTTGGGTCGACCGGGCCGGTCGACCGTGGTTGCCCAACGGTCACATTTTAGACCGTTGGCGGTCGGCCGGGCCGGCCAACCGACAGCCTGTCAGGCTGCCAGCTCAGCCTAACAGCTTTTCTTGATGGGCTATAAATACCCCATCTCTTGGGCTGTTTTGACAAGATTTTTACAAGAGAAAGATTCCCAGTTTTCTTAAGTTTAAACAAGTTTTCAAAAGAATTTTTGGGCTTTAAACTTCTCATCTTTATTGTTTTTGGGGTTTTTAGAAAATCAAAGAAACTAGGGTTTTGGGAGATTGTATTGATTTTCATTTTCTATCATTTACAAGAGATTTCCCTAGTAGTTTTTCTTTGTTGCTTGTTTCTAAAAACACCTTGTTTCCACACTTGAGCTATCTTCTATCCTAATCTATTTAGGATCTATTATTTTGTGGAAAAAGAGAGAAAAGAGAAGTGTTTGAGGTTGAGCCTCTAAGTTGTAAACCCTCATTGTTTTTGTTGTATCCCTCTTTGGTAGAGGTTGATCGGAATGGTATTGGTTTGGATCCCTCTTTGGTAGAGGTGATTGTGTTTGTATTGGCTACGGGCCTTATCCCTCTTCGGTAGAGGTGGATTGTGGTTGTATTGCCTCGGTGGCATTAAGAGAGGAGTTCGGTACTCCTATAGTGGATTGGAAATCCTACACGGTGGTGTAGGCGGGGATGTAGAGCTAGGGGCTCGAACCTCAAAACATGTCATTGTGTTTGCGTTTGATCCAATATCTCTCACTCTCTCTCTCATTTATTTGTGCAAAGCATCATACTTCATTCATATCATATATTGCTTGTGTTGCCTTGTATAATTCATATTGATATATCATCTTATATGCTTGGTTGTTTGTGTGTGCCTTACTTGTACTTAATCAACAAGAGCTTCACATAGTACCTCAACCCATTCAAGGGAATCAAGAGGAGTTAGTCCAGAGCCCTTCACGGGGAATTCGCTACACTTGTTGGTTGTATTAAGTGTGTTTGCAAAATTTGTTTAAGCTTTCGCATTTAGCGCATTTAGTTACTAGATTAGCATTAACACCTATTCACCCCCCCTCTAGGTGTTTCTTCAATTGGTTTCAGAGCGAGTGCTCCTGATATTAGGCTTAACATCCTAGGAGTAAGATCCATTTGCTTGCTAATCTATTGTTTGCATTTGCGTGTTTGCACACATATATTTTTACCATGGACTTCCTGACCCCACCTATGTATGATGCTTCCAACATTCTTGTTTGGAAGACTAGGATGTCCATATACCTTCAAACCTAGGCTTACATGTTTTTCTTGCGGCTACCAAGAAATGCTATCTTGGAAATCGCATTCATATAGGGGCCAATGCACAAGCCCTAGAGGCCATTAGAAGCACTTTATCTAAAGAATATCTTACGAGTGTTTCTAACATTGATTCCGCTTTTGTAGTGTGGAACAAATTGACAACAACCACCACCTCCGAGCTTCAAGTACAAATCCAAGAAGAGGAATCTAGTGGAGAATCCGAACCACAACAATGCTACATGGTCCAAGGGAATGACTCCCTTGAGGTACATTCGGAACCCACTTAGATAATGATGATGATGCTAGTTCTTCATGTGATGATTATGATGCCCATGCTTTAAATGAAGAACTATCTATAGTTTGTGAAAAATTAATTGAAAAATATAAGATTTTGAAAGGAAAAGTCTAGAAATTGAAAAAGATAACAAGAGTTTGCATTCTAGACTTAACAATATTTTGCAAGAGAAGGAAGAGGTGTTTAGTGAATGTGACCCACTTAGATCTCAATTAGACCTGCACTAAAAGAAAATAATGTTTTAAAATCTAAAAATGATTGTCATGATCTTTTGAAGAAAATGAAAATTTGTCCTCAAAAGTTGATTTTGTTTAAAAGAAAATGATTCTTTGAAAAGAGAATTGATTTTATTTCTAAAGAATTAGAAATTTGTTTAAATAAAAATAAATCTTTGAAAAATGATATTGTTTCCCATGTTTGCCATGCTAGGGTAGTTTCACCTAGATCACCCCTTGCATGTACCTCTTCTTCTAGGATCAATGATGATATTTGTTTGTTAAAGAAGAGTGTAGATTGTTTGGGCTCCACATTGAGCCAATGTGTAGAGGGACACACACGATTGGAAACTTTGTTTCGAAAGAAACAGTTCCATCTTTTATGCATGCACACCCTCCACGACATACACATGCTCCTCACGGACACCATCACACCATGTATGCTCATGTGTACACATGTACACATTGTGGACGTAAGGGCCACCTTGCTAAATTTTGCTATGATAGATTAAATGTTTTAAATTTAGCAAAGAAGTTTGTTTGGGTTAGAGAAGGTACTAACCTCTATGGACCCAAAAGAGTATGGGTACCAAAGACCACCCTCCTTTGTTTAATGTAGGTGTGGGCTCTCACATGACGTGAGAGTAGCGGCACCTTGGAGTGGATGCGTTCCATACTTAAAGGAAATCAATTGGATGCATCAATTTCAAGGGAAGGTTTGGTGGAGATGACCACCATGTGTTGGAGACTAGAGAGATGCCCTTATCGGTTTTGGTATAAATCTCTAAACTCCTATTTATTGTTTACATGCTTTCCATGTTTATTATTATTAGCATGTTTTGATGTTTATAGCATGTTTCATTGTCTATGGATTAGTATGTAAATACCATATTACATGTATAGTATTTGAGACACACATGCTTATATGAACCCATACTTAGTGTTCTCACTTTTGTTTAAGCTATAATGTACATCATGAATCTAATACATGTGAATTTACATAATAATCATGTTTTAGTTTTATCATGATGATTTTATATTTGTTTTTGATGCTTAATGTTTTGAATATATGTTTAAGTGTTAGTTTTCATTAAGACTAGGACTTATATTTGTACATATAGTGGGCGACAATAAATCTTTATATATGTTGTGCTTGATTGCTTATTTGAACCCATTAGATGTGCTAGTATAGTCTAGTTTTGATGATTCATACATTTTAAACTTGTATTCCTATTTTTGAATTTGTTTTATGATTGTGTGTTTCACTTCATGTATATGTGTATTATTGCCAAACTTTAAGATATATATATGTAAACCCTTTAAGTCATTTGTCTTTCATGCAAATCTATATATGGACTCAATTGTGTTTAGGGATATGTATGTATACTTAGTGTGTTGACAATTCATACATATACCTTGAAATGAAATTTGTTTTGATGAAGATTTAGTGTTTCTTGATTTTGTGTTTTTGTTTAACTTCATGTATATGTCTACTTTATCCAAATTATTAGATATACATGAATATCCTTTTGAGCCACGTGCCTTCATGCATATATCTTTGTGGACTCGTTGTGTTTGGATATGTATGTATACTTTAATTTGTATAAAACATACATATACCTTGAAGATTAAATAAACTTTATGATTTTCATGATTTCTTGAAGATTAAATAAGTTTTATTGATTTTCATGTTTTCATTGTTTCAAGGAATTTTGAGCTTAATTAAAACTTCATTCATATGCCATGTCACACATCACTTGTACACTCACCATTTTTAAAATATTTCTCATGAGTATGTTTTCATGAGCATGTATGGACTTTATTGAATATTGAGTGTTTTCAAGTGCTATGTGATTTACATGTGTTTTATGAAAATTATTTTTAGTTTATTCCTTGCTTGAAGGATTTCGTACTAGTTTATAAGATTTTCCATTTAACTAGTTACGGTATTCTTCATTTTGGTAGAGTTTTTCAAACAAAGCTTATTTTCAGATCTAATTTTTGAAAACCCCTACCATCAATGGGAGGATGGATGGGCGATTATGCTCAAGTATGCTTTATAGTGAAAATCATTTTATCTTGAACATATGAAGGTTGGTAGGTTATGAGTTATACACTTGAACTTATTGTTATGTCAATTGATATCATTGAACTCTTTCAATTGGTATCATTTTGATCCTTTTTGTATACTCATATGTTTATTGTGTATGTATATTTTCTATTGGTATCATCTATTAGTGATTGGTACTCATTCTATTTCATACACATATACTTGTTTTATTTGTGCTTAAGATATAAAATTTCACAAATCTTGTGTATGCTAGAGCTTGAACTTTAATTTATTACAATTGATTTAGTTTTCAATTGGTATCTTATTTCAAGCCTAAGCATAGTTTTTGTTGGTATTTCATAAAGGGGAGAAAATTCGTTTTTTTATATTCAATTGGTACTTGTATTTCCACTCCCTTACTTTATGACAAAAAATAGTCATTTCAATTGTTTATTTGGCTTAAAAAGAAAAATACTATCTTTTGATATCAAGATGTCTTGTGTTTTAAATTGGTATCTAAATTTTATTTAAAGAAAATTACAAAAGTTTTGATTTATGTTGACTATATGCAAGGAGAGCTTAACAACTCTTCCATATAACTTTTATTGATTTTTGTTTACTTTCAATTGGTATCAAGATGCTTCATTGACATATTTTCAATTGATATCCTAATTGATTGTCACCCCTTATTGACCTTGTTTTTGTTTTTAGACAAAAAGGGGGAGAACATTGTTTTATTGTTTTGATTGATAAAAAGGGGGAGAAAGATTTTTACCCCTCATTTATTGTTTTGATTGTTTACCCCTTTGTTGATAATTGACAAAAAGGGGGAGAATAATTTGTGATTTATATATGCATACTTATGTTTTTGCATATATTAAGTTTTATTGGTGTTTTATTGGTATCTAGAGCATCTAGTGTTTTTGTGTTAATGCTTTATTACTTTAATTGGTAAAACTAGAGCTTCTAGAACATGTTTATTTGTTTTATGCATGTTGATGCATACATGTTTATGTACATTCATTGCATATATTTTGTTTACTTGTTTATGCATGAGTTAAGGGGGAGCTTCTTTGAAACTTAACTTTAATCCATGCATATATAACTCCATGAGTTTTGTCGTCATCAAAAAGGGGAGATTGTTGGCCCAAAGGCCTTCCACCCTAGTTTTGATGATGATTAACTCATGTAGTTATGTTTACTAATAATCTTGTGTTGTTTAAGTTTCAGATCATTAACTAAGATATTAGTTGATGATTAGCTTCAACAGGAGTTTAGAAGCTTTTCATAGTGATTCCAGGGCCAAAGCTTCAAGATCACACATTGCCTAGCCCTTGGATGGAATTTTGGAGCAAGTCAACTTGAAGATGAAGATCATCAAGAAGACTTAGCTATCCATAGTTTAGATAGTGTGTTTTAGATCCATATTGTAAAGCTTAGTATAGTTGATATGCTCAAGTGCACAACACACACATGTTTTATGTTTGGATATTGGTTTTTCGGTTTTTAGTTTAACCAATATGAGTTTTCATGAATAGATTGATCAAAACAAGTTTACATGATAGATGTATTCTAGTTATACATACTTTGCTTAAATGACTTATACAAACTTATTTTGACTATCCTATTCATGTATTGAAAAATCAAGTTTGGAAAAATACAAGTGTTGGTTTTGATAAAATTTGCAAGACTCAAAAATGAATTGATTTGATTGATATATGTCTTGAAATTTTTATCACTTGTTTGTGTTTTAATATAAAATGATAAAACAAGTTTTGTGGATTTTTAGAAGTGTTAAAAGATTTTTCAAAATATTTTTAAACTAGTTTTCTGACCCAGTTTTCAGTTCCAGACTCAACCAGTCGACTAAGTCAGTTTATTAGTCGACTTGGCTGAAGTCGGTCGACCGTCGTCGACCGACGTGCACAAATTTGTGCATGTTTGGAGTCACTGGGACGGTCGAGACCGTCCGGGTCGACCGGGTCTGAGAGCTCTGCTCTCTGTTTGTTTGGGTCGACCGGGCCGGTCGACCGTGGTTGCCCAACGGTCACATTTTAGACCGTTGGCGGTCGGCCTGGCCGGCCGACCGGCAGCCTGTCAGGCTGCCAGCTCAGCCTAACGGCTAGTTTCTTGATGGGGCTATAAATACCCCATCTCTTGGGCTGTTTTGACAAGATTTTTACAAGAGAAAAATTCTCAGTTTTCTTAAGTTTAAAATAAGTTTTCAAAAGAGTTTTTGGGCTTTAAACTTCTCATCTTTATTGTTTTTGGGTTTTTAAAAAATCAAAGAAAACTAGGTTTTGGGAGATTGTATTGATTTTCATTTTCTATCATTTACAAGAGATTTCCCTAGTAGTTTTTCTTTGTTGCTTGTTTCCAAAACACCTTGTTTCCACACTTGAGCTATCTTCAATCCTAATCTATTTAGGATCTATTGTTTTATGGAAAAAGAGAGAAAGAGAAGTGTTTGAGGTTAAGCCTCTAAGTTGTAACCCTCTTTGTTTTGTTGTATCCCTTTTGGGTAGAGGTTGATCGGAGTGGTATTGGTTTGGATCCCTCTTTGGTAGAGGTGATTGTGTTTGTATTGGCTACGGGCCTTATCCCTCTTCGGTAGAGGTAGATTGTGGTTGTATTGCCTCGGTGGCATTAAGAGAGGAGTTCGGTACTCCTATAGTGGATTGGAAATCCTACACGGTGGTGTAGCGGGGATGTAGAGCTAGGGGCTCGAACCTCGAAACATATCATTGTGTTTGCGTTTGATCCAATATCTCTCAACTCTCTCTCTCATTTATTTGTGCAAAGCATCATACTTCATTCATATCATATATTGCTTGTGTTGCCTTGCATATTTCATATTGATATATCATCTTATATACTTGGTTGTTTGTGTGTGCCTCACTTGTACTTAATCAACAAGAGCTTCACATAGCACCTCAACCCATTTAAGGGGAATCAAGAGGAGTTAGTCCAGAGCCCTTCACGGGGAATTCGGCTACACTTGTTGGTTGTATTAAGTGTGTTTGCAAAATTTGTTTAAGCTTCCGCATTTAGCGCATTTAGTTACTAGATTAGCATTAACACCTATTCACCCCCTCTAGGTGTTTCTTCACTAGATTTTTCATGATTTTCTAGAATTTTCCTGAATTAAATTGTAAATCTTCAAAACCGGGGTCGACCAATACCGCTGCTCGATTCTCAGATTTTTAATTTACAAATGGAATTGAAATTCAAAAAATGGCTTTCCCATAACTTCTTAAAATTACATTTTCTATCTAAATACTTTTTCTGAGAATTTTCTAAATTTATCAAAATTCCCCTGGATTTGGTGTTGGCCAGTATCACTGGTTGATTTCAGGAATTTTAGTTTACAATTGGAATCAAATTTCTGGATTCCGCTTTCATATTTCTTCTTAGAATTATATTTTCTCCTTTTAGGCATTTTCTGAGATTTTTCAGATTTTATCAAAATCCGGCTGACCCGGTATAAACCAGTATTGACGGTTGACTTCAGGATTTTTATTTTGAAAATGAGATTGAATTTCTGAAAATCGATTTCACCAAAAATTTTAGATAATATTTATTATTTTTGAGAATTTTTGGGAAGCTTTCCAGCTACTTAATTTTTTGGACTTTTTCGGAGTTTTCGGTGTTTTCCCAGATACCGGAATTTTATCCAGATATTTTACTTTTCCTCTTTTCCATTTTTCTCTCTCCTCGCTAGACGCGAGTTTCACCAACCTGGGTTTAACATTTAATGTAGGGATGCTCTCCATACTGCATTTAATGCTTGTCCTGCAAGATCATTCTGAATCTTATCATCATGCTTTCTTGTCTTTTCTGTCTAACGCGACTTTCGCGTTTTCTGCTAGACGCGGCTTTAATTTTCGCGTTGGTCTCTCTTTGGCCTAGACGCAAGTTTTGGTGATTGGACGCAAGTCTCATTATATATAAGGCATTCCAATGGCAATATTATAATCTAAACAATCCCTTTATATATATACTCCCCTTTTTTCTTCTTCTCTCTCTTTCACTTTTTCCTTCTTCCTTCTTATTTTACAGCCAACAGAGAGCATGGCAGCAAAACGCAGCCATAGGCCATGCCTTGGCCGGCAACCATTCTCCATCATTCCACCCACCATCTCCACCAACTCCTCCACCTTTTTCTCCTCCATCTACTCCACCATCCCAACAACTACAACACCATCTCCATCATCTTCTTCTTCCTCTTTTCCACCAAGAAACCCATTAACCTCCATAGCTTCACCACCATTTCCATCTCCACCTACACCACCTTGGCCACCACGAACCACGCCATCTTCCTCTCCTCGTCGTACTCTTTCCAACGAGCTATTGCTTCGCGCTCCGAAACACCATTTCCAAAACTCCAAATTTTCCAAATGAACTACACTTGCACCCCACTAATGGTTTGAATTTGGAGCTTTGGCCGGCCATCTCTGGCCACTTCCGGCCATCTCCGGCCGCCGCCGGCGAGGCCCGGCCGGCCATCCTCCCTTTCCTTTTCCATTCTTTCCTTCTTTCATTCTTTCCTTCCTTCCTTCTTTCTTTCTTTCTTTTTCTTTTTCCTTTCCTTTTCATTCTCTGTTTTTTCCCTCATCCTTGTGTTTTCCCTTTTTTTTCAAAACCTGCGTCCCTCTCTCCTCCATCCATGCGTCTCTCATTCTCTCATCTCCCTGTCTCTCTCTCTTTCTCTATGTTGATTGCTGACGCGGATCTCACCCCTGCGTCCAAGCAATTCCTTAACGCGAATCTTCGCGTTCTTGACATTGTATAACGCGGCCTTCGCGTTCTTGCATCGACGCAACGCGGAGCCCATGCCGCGTCTGTGTCCTTCTCGTGTCAACACGACGCAGAGTCCATGCCCGCGTCTGTGTTCTTCTCGTGATAACGCTACGCGGAACCCACGTCCGCGTCCGCGTTCTTCTCGTGTTATAACTTGAACGCGGGTCTCGAACCTCGCGTTTGTGGCATCTACGCGACGCGACTCCCGCGTCTGCGACCCCCGCGTCTCACTCTCAACCCGCGTCCCTCTGTACATACTCTCTCCCTGTACACACTCTTTCCCCATGTACTTCTCTCTCTAGTTCTCTCTTTCTCTCTCCTCTCTCTCATTCTCTTTCTCTCTCTTGATTTTCTCCTCTCTCTATCACTTCTCTTTAACACGCGTTGACGCATTGATTTTCCTGGATTCCAGAGATCAGGGATTTCACCGTGTTTTCCAAGGATTTAGGCGAGTGTTCTCGCTTTCCTTTTGGCTTTTCCGCTTCGTCAGATCGACTTGGTTGTCTTATGTATTGTGTTTGAAACTAACACTTTCTCTGCAGGTACCCTAACCTCTGGGTACAACTTTTGAGGTTTAAAGTCCTCTGGACTTTCTCTATGCTACGCTGGTAGGTGGATCTAGCGTCAACACTTTACCGCTTACTCCGTTCGAGTATAGTTACCCCGTGAGCATGGCTTCCCCGTGAGCGGTAGTATAGCGTTCATACGCTTACTGCAACACGTGTGTCTAGCTACGCTGCGAGCGGTAACCACGCCGAGCGTGATAGCATTTAGTGTTGTACATTAGCTTCGCTCCAGCTTGCTCAGCTCTGCTTGATTGTGCTTAGCTATTACTCTATCGCTTGCCAAGTACATGCTTGATGTGTTAACACTTGACATGCTTTTACTTGATACCTATCATCTACATGCTAATACCTGACACCTGTCTGTATCACTTGTCAACTGTTTGTCATCCCTGATACCCGACTTGTTACTTGACACTTGCTTCTCACTATGACATGACTTATCGCTTGCCTTCTGACATATTAATACTTGACCTGTGATTATCACATTTACGGGGATACTATACTTGTTGTCCTATATTATATACATGACCTGAATCTTGTACTTGTTATCCTGTATTATATATACAGTGACCTGAATCTATAGTACTCATGTACTCCTGAATTCCTGATCATGTCTTGCACATGTTATTCCCGTAAATTGATAACTACATAATAATCATAAAAGGAACAACTTGCATCGGGTCGGGAGAAACTTGTGGCTATCAATACATGTTCGTGTTTATAGTGGTACTAGGCATGTTGTGCAACTAAAACTTCCGGTCTGACCTGTGGGCCTCCAGGCGACCGAGGGAGTGCTGGCTCCCTCCTTCCTGTACCATCTTGATAAAGGGCATTCTATAAGACCCTCTTGATCGCCTTGCGGCAGGTTCCGTCCACCTAGCAACGGAACAATCCTGAGCCGTGGTCCCGGGTATGTACGTGACCCACTGTAAACATTGTTCGTTGATACCCCCGTTGGTTTCCAATAACATCTTGCTTTACTCAGATGTGGATATATGTGCGCTGAGACGCTAGTTCACATATCTAGACATCAGGGTAAGACGAGTAATAATAATAATAATAAAATATGCCAGCTATGGATCCGTAGTATGCTTTGCCATATTTGATTGTATCGGGTTTTACATCGGATTTCCGGTTTTATGATTATTATACTATACCTGTTCATATCCGCTTTCTACTTGTATTCTATCCCGCCTGTCTCCTGCTCTTATCTGATCATACTATGAGTCTTCCCTGCTTGATATCAATTGCTGTATATCTACTTGCTCCTGCATGCTTGTGCCTACGACACGGTTTTTTCATGTTTATGCTCCAGATTTATCGATACACATGTGCTTATCCATACTCGCCATCTGGCTTTCGCATCATCACTCGCCGGGGAGTTCTGACTCCTCTGGATCCTCATGTCCAGGTCATGGAGGTTGGAGCGCGTGGATTCTCCCAGTTGTTGATCAGAGTGGCGCAGCGGTAGCGTGGATTTCCAGCAGACCGTTCAGAGCCCCATCCTTCCAGGCCCCCCTTGTTCGGCTCTAGAGTTTTCCTGTTATGACTCTGAGCCTCCATTTGTACTGTTCATACTTGTACATCCTTGTATTCTCGCAATTGCACCAAATTGGTGATGTAATATTATTGTAATATTGTATCACATCTGGTGATAGCTTTGTAATTGTACTCTATTGTTGGAATGTATAATGCACCACGTGCTTCCGTACTCTGATTCTTGCCTGTACTGATGCTTAGCGTATATACGTGAGGGTATTTCTGACCTGCGTATATACGTCGCAGTAACGTCTCCGTACCCGTAGGATCGGGGCGTTACAAAATGCCCCAGCAATTTTTATGGACTTGATGAACAGAATCTTTTCACCCTATTTGGATAAGTTTGTGTTTTGTTCATCGATGATATTTTGGTCTATTCTAAAAATAAAGAAGAGCATGCAGAGCATTTGAGGGTTGTGCTACATACGCTCCAACTTGAGCAGCTTCATACCAAACTCAGTATGTGTGAGTTCTGGCTGGAGAGTATAACATTCTTGGGCCATGTTGTTTCTAAGAAAGGAATCTCAGTAGATCCCAGCAAGATTCAGGCAGTGGAGGATTCACCAACTCCAAAGTTAGCAACAAAGATCAAGAGCTTTACCAGATTAGTTGGATATTATCGAAAGTTCGTGCAGGACTTCTTTAAAATTACAGCACCTTTGACCAAGCTTACCAGAAGAGAGAGAGAGTATGTATGGACTGAGTAGTGTGCGTCTGCTTTTGAGGAGTTAAAGAACAAATTGATTTCAGCTACAATCTTGAAGACACCCTCAGGGACAAGAGGAATGGTCATATACAGTGAGACATCAGTGAAAGGTCTTGGGTGTGTATTGATGCAGCATGAACATGTGGCAGTTTATGCATCCAGGCAATTAAAATCACATGAGAAGAACTACCCAACGCATGATCTAGAGCTTGCAGTTGTGATCTTTGCATTGAAGATTTGGATGCATTACTTATTGAGTGACCGAGTGTTGATTTAAGACCGATCACAAGAGCTTGAAATATATTTTCACCCAGAAAGAATTGAATATGAGGCAGAGGCGATGTCTCGAGTTGATGGCAGATTATGATATAGATCTGCAGTATCATCGTGTAAGGTTAATGTGGTACCTGATGCCTTAATAGGAAACTGAAACCAACATGGTAATGTAGCTCATTCAGCAAAAGGAGTTACTCAAGGAGATGAGGTGGTTAGACTTAATGGTGATTCGGAGGGTCAGTGAGTCAGTGCAGTTGATGACATTTCAGATCCAGCTGATATTGATGGAAGAAATCAGAGAAGCACATAAAGAAGATCCCAGATTGCAGAAGTTTAGAGAGCAAGTAGAAGCGGAGCTGAGATCAGATGTTCGCATACATACTGATGGTGCACTCTATTTCAGGAACAAAATTTGTGTACCTTAGGGGGAGATTCGACAGAAGATCTTAGCCGAGGCCCACAACTCAGTTTACTCTATACACCCAAGGAACAAAAATGTATCAGGATCTGGAGCACCATTTTTGATGGAATGTGATGAAGAGAGAGATCGCACAATGTGACGAAGTGTTTAGTGTGTCATAAGTGAAGGCGGAGCACCAAAGACTAGCCGGATTACTTCAGCATTTGCCAATACCAGAATGGAAGTGGGAGCATGTTACAATGGATTTTGTCACCGCACTACCCTGTAGTCCAAAGGGAAACAATGCAGTATGGATATTTGTTGACCGTCTCACTAAGTCAGCACATTTCATACCATTCAGAATGGGACAATTTACATAGCTTCTAGCAGACAAGTACATGAGAGAAATAGCTCGACTGCATGGAGTTCCAGTTAGTATCGTGTCAGACAGAGACACGAGGTTCAAATCACGCTTTTGAGAGAGCCTTCAAGAGAGTCTAGGGGCCCGTCTGAAATTTAGCGCCTTATCCTCTAGAGACAGATGGGCAGTCCGAACGGACCATACATATCCTAGAAGACATGTTGAGGGCATGTATGATAGACTTCAAGGGATCGTGGGAAGACCATCTACATTTGGCAGAGTTTTCCTACAATAACAGCTATCAGGCGAGCATCAGATGGCTCTGTTCGAAGCTCTATACGACAGGAAATGCAGACACTATTGTGTTGGGATGAAGTTGGTGAGAGAATACATTTGGGATCGGATGTAGTAGTACAAGCAGTGGACAAGATCAGAACCATCCAAGAGCACCTTCGTGCAGCAAAAGACAGACAAAAGAGTTGGGCAAATTCAAATAGAAGACCGTTGGAGTTTAAGGTAGGAACATGTGTTTCTGAGGATATCTCCGATTAAGGGAGTGATTAGATTTGGTGCATGTGGGAAGCTGAGTCCGAGGTATATGGCCCCTTTGAGATTTTGGAACGAGTAGGAGAGTGGCCTATAGATTAGCACTGTCGCCATCACTGGAGGAGTGCACAATGTGTTCCACATGTCACAACTGAAAAGATATATCAGGACGAGAGCCATGTATTGGATTATTCAGAATTGGAGTTGCAACCAGATTTGTGATATACCGAGCAACCAATGGTAATAATGGATAGAAATCTTAAGACCCTGAAGAATCGGACATCCTGTTGGTGCTAGTTTTCATGGAACAGTCATAGTCCGGGAGAAGCAACTTGGGAAAGAGAAGATGTCATTCGTGACCATTACCCGCATCTATTTGAGCCTTGAGTGGTAATTTTTCACCTGACCTCCACCTCTTGTCTTTTCAACCCTTTATTTCTATGTTCATCTCCTTCCTTATCAGAATTTCGAGGACGAAATTTTTTTTAGGTGGGTAGATTGTAGCACCCCGTTCCCGGGATACGTACCTAGATGCGTATCCCGATTTTTTCGACCATATTGTTTGAATTTTCTCTCAGTTTTTGTTTTTGGATTGTGATTGCTTATGTTATTTTGTAACGGATCTGAATTCTCAGACCTAGAGTCAGCCCTGACCTAGACCAGGAACCGATACCATGATACTGCCTGATTTGACCTTTCTGGTAGTCCGATTTGACCGATTTCAGTTTCACTACTATTTTTCAATATTTTAGAATTTTTATGATTTTCTGAAATTTTTCAGAATTATTATGTAAAATCTTCAAAACAGTGTCGATCAGCATCGCTGACCGATTCCCAGATTTTTAGTTTTCAAACGGAATTAAATTTTTAGAAACGGCTTTCACATTACTTCTTAGAATCTCATTTTCTATTTAATATTTTTTGGGTTTTTTCTTAATTTATCAAAATTTGTCCAGTTTTGGTGTCCACCGGTATTATTGGAAGATTCCAAGATTTTAATTTGAAAACTATATTGAATTTCTCGAATTTGATTTCACCAAACATCTTAAAATAATATTTTCTATTTTTAAGAATTTTTGGGAACGTTTCTGAAACAGTCAATTTTTTACCTGATTTAAATAATAATATTATTTATCAATTATTTTCCTTTCTTACTTTTTCTTCCTCTTCTCCTTTACTTATTCTTCTTCTATTTTATCCTACTTATTTATTATTTAATAATACATTTTAATTACTTATTTTTAATATTTTTTCTTTTTCTTTTTCTTTTTCTCTTCTTTCCTTTCTTTTCTTTTTCTTCTTTTTTCTTCCAGTCTTTTTCTCCACCTACTCCCCTCCTCCTCATTCCCTGCCCAGGAACGACTGCAGCCAGCAGCCATCCCCTCACTTCTCCCCCATACTCCCCTTCTCCCTCTCCTTCTCTTTATTTTCCCCTTCTTTCTTTCCTCCTTCCCATCTTCTTCATTTCTCCTTCTCTCTCACCAACACACACACTCTCTCTCTCCCCTCCTTGAATGGCCGCCGCCTCCACTAGCGTCACCCCCAGTGCCGCCGCCGCACCTTAGCCGGCGCCGCGCCGCCAGCCTCTCCAAGTTCCCCTTCTCTTCCCCACCTCCCTCCTCTTCAACCCCACTCCATCTCCTCCAATTTCTCAAAAACCCATCACCATTAATTCCCTTTTTCCTCCAAAATTCACCACCATTTAATCCATCAATTTCTCTACTTCCACACCACACCACCATCTCCTCCTCCTCCTCCAACTCCCTAAACCACCACAACCCCATCAACCTCCTCCACCATCTTCAACCAACACCACCACCTTCAACAATAACACCACCACCTTCAACAACAACACCACCAACACCCAACCCCCTCCTCCCTGGGTCCAAGCCGTGAGCCGCCCCACTCTGGCGGTGGCGCTGCTTACCAGGCTGCCGGCAGTGACAGCAACCGTCGGCCACCCCATTCCCCTCTCTCCTTCCTTCTTTCTCTTTCTTTCTTCCTTCCTTTTCTTCTTTTCTTTTTTTCCTTTCTTTCCACTTTTACCCTCCCCTTCATTCCCTAATTACCCCCTCCTTATCCAGCACGCACACACACTCTCTCTCTTGACCTCCTTCTCTCTCTCTCCTCTCTCATTCT
>JAVJIF010032447.1:0-144719 GCA_038442645.1 Agave tequilana | reverse complement strand
TAGTTGATATGCTCAAGTGCACAACACACACATGTTTTATGTTTGGATATTGGTTTTTCGGTTTTTAGTTTAACCAATATGAGTTTTCATGAATAGATTGATCAAAACAAGTTTACATGATAGATGTATTCTAGTTATACATACTTGCTTAAATGACTTATACAAACTTATTTTGACTATCCTATTCATGTATTGAAAAATCAAGTTTGGAAAAATACAAGTGTTGGTTTTGATAAAATTTGCAAGACTCAAAAATGAATTGATTTGATTAATATATGTCTTGAAATTTTATCACTTGTTTGTGTTTTAATATAAAATGATAAAACAAGTTTTGTGGATTTTTAGAAGTGTTAAAAGATTTTTCAAAATATTTTTAAACTAGTTTTCTGACCCAGTTTTCAGTTCCAGACTCAACCAGTCGACTAAGTCAGTTTATTAGTCGACTTGGCTGAAGTCGGTCGACCGACGTGCACAAATTTGTGCACGTTTGGAGTCACTGGGACGGTCGACCGTCCGGGTAGACCGGGTCTGAGAGCTCTGCTCTCTGTTTGTTTGGGTCGACCGGGCCGGTCGACCGTGATTGCCCAACGGTCACATTTTAGACCGTTGGCGGTCGGCCGGGCCGGCCGACCGACAGCCTGTCAGGCTGCCAGCTCAGCCTAACGGCTAGTTTCTTGGTGGGGCTATAAATACCCCATCTCTTGGGCTGTTTTGACAAGATTTTTACAAGAGAAAGATTCCCAGTTTTCTTAAGTTTAAAACAAGTTTTCAAAAGAGTTTTTGGGCTTTAAACTTCTCATCTTTATTGTTTTTGGGTTTTTAGAAAATCAAAGAAAACTAGGGTTTTGGGAGATTGTATTGATTTTCATTTTCTATCATTTACAAGAGATTTCCCTAGTAGTTTTTCTTTGTTGCTTGTTTCCAAAAACACCTTGTTTCCACACTTGAGCTATCTTCTATCCTAATCTATTTAGGATCTATTGTTTGTGAAAAAAAGAGAGAAAAAGAGAAGTGTTTGAGGTTAAGCCTCTAAGTTGTAAACCCTCCTTGTTTTTGTTGTATCCCTCTTTGGTAGAGGTTGATCGGAATGGTATTGGTTTGGATCCCTCTTTGGTAGAGGTGATTGTGTTTGTATTGGCTACGGGCCTTATCCTTCTTCGGTAGAGGTGGATTGTGGTTGTATTGCCTCGGTGGCATTAAGAGAGGAGTTCGGTACTCCTATAGTGGATTGGAAATCCTACACGGTGGTGTAGGCGGGGATGTAGAACTAGGGGCTCGAACCTCGAAACATATCATTGTGTTTGCGTTTGATCCAATATCTCTCAACTCTCTCTCATTTATTTGTGCAAAGCATCATACTTCATCCATATCATATATTGCTTGTGTTGCCTTGTATAATTCATATTGATATATCATCTTATATGCTTGGTTGTTTGTGTGTGCCTTACTTGTACTTAATCAACAAGAGCTTCATATAGCACCTCAACCCATTCAAGAGGAATCAAGAGGAGTTAGTCCAGAGCCCTTCACGGGGAATTCGGCTACACTTGTTGGTTGTATTAAGTGTGTTTGCAAAATTTGTTTAAGCTTTCGCATTTAGCGCATTTAGTTACTAGATTAGCATTAACACCTATTCACCCCCCTCTAGGTGTTTCTTCAATTGGTTTCAGAGCGAGTGCTCCTGATATTAGGCTTAACATCCTAGGAGTGAGATCCATTTGCTTGCTAATCTATTGTTTGCATTTGCGTGTTTGCACACATATAGTTTTTACCATGGACTTCATGACCCCACCTATGTATGATGCTTCCAACATTCTTGTTTGGAAGACTAGGATGTCCATATACCTTCAAACCCTAGGCTTACATGTTTTCCTTGCGGCTACCAAGAAATGCTATCTTGGAAATCGCATTCATATAGGGGCCAATGCACAAGCCCTAGAGGCCATTAGAAGCACTTTATCTAAAGAATATCTTATGAGTGTTTCTAACATTGATTCCGCTTTTGTAGTGTGGAACAAATTGACAACAACCACCACCTCCGAGCTTCAAGTACAAATCCAAGAAGAATCTAGTGGAGAATCCGAACCACAACAATGCTACATGGTCCAAGGGAATGACTCCCTTGAGGTACATTCGGAACCCCACTTAGATAATGATGATGATGCTAGTTCTTCATGTGATGATTATGATGCCCATGCTTTAAATGAAGAACTATCTATAGTTTGTGAAAAATTAATTGAAAAATATAAGATTTTGAAAAGGAAAAGTCTAGAAATTGAAAAAGATAACAAGAGTTTGCATTCTAGACTTAACAATGTTTTGCAAGAGAAGGAAGAGGTGTTTAGTGAATGTGACTCACTTAGATCTCAACTAGACCTTGCACTAAAAGAAAATAATGTTATAAAATCTAAAAATGATTGCCATGATCTTTTGAAGAAAAATGAAAATTTGTCCTCAAAAGTTGATTTTGTTTTAAAAGAAAATGATTCTTTGAAAAGAGAAATTGATTTTATTTCTAAAGAATTAGAAATTTGTTTAAATAAAAATAAATCTTTGAAAAATGATATTGTTTCCCATGTTTGCCATGCTAGGGTAGTTTCACCTAGATCACCCCTTGCATGTACCTCTTCTTCTAGGATCAATGATGATATTTGTTTGTTAAAGAAGAGTGTAGATTTTTGGGCTCCACATTGAGCCAATGTGTAGAGGGACACACACGATTGGAAACTTTGTTTCGAAAGAAACAAGTTCCATCCTTTATGTATGCACACCCTCCACGACATACACATGCTCCTCACGGACACCATCGCACCATGTATGCTCATGTGTACACATGTACACATTGTGGACGTAAGGGCCACCTTACTAAATTTTGCTATGATAGATTAAATGTTTTAAATTTAGCAAAGAAGTTTGTTTGGGTTAGAGAAGGTACTAACCCCCATGGACCCAAAAGAGTATGGGTACCAAAGACCACCCCTCCTTTGTTTAATGTAGGTGTGGGCTCTCACATGACGTGAGAGTAGCGGCACTTGGAGTGGATGCGTTCCGTACTTAAAGGAAATCAATTGGATGCATCACTTTCAAGGGAAGGTTTGGTGGAGATGACCACCATGTGTTGGAGACTAGAGAGATGCCCTTATCGGTTTTGGTATAAATCTCTAAACTCCTATTTATTGTTTACATGCTTTCCATGTTTATTATTATTAGCATGTTTTGATGTTTATAGCATGTTTCATTGTCTATGAATTAGTATGTAAATACCATATTTATTAGATCCTTGACATACATGTATAGTATTTGAGACACACATGCTTATATGAACCCATACTTAGTATTCTCACTTTTGTTTAAGCTATAATGTACATCATGAATCTAATACATGTGAATTTACATAATAATCATGTTTTAGTTTTATCATGATGATTTTATATTTGTTTTTGATGCTTAATGTTTTGAATATATGTTTAAGTGTTAGTTTTCATTAAGACTAGGACTTATATTTGTACATATAGTGGGCCACAAATAAATTTATATATGTTGTGCTTGATTGCTTATTTGAACCCATTAGATGTGCTAGTATAGTCTAGTTTTGATGATTCATACATTTTAAACTTGTATTCCTATTTTTGAATTTGTTTTATGATTGTGTGTTTCACTTCATGTATATGTGTATTATTGCCAAACTTTAAGATATATATATGTAAACCCTTTAAGTCATTTGCCTTTCATGCAAATCTATATATGGACTCAATTGTGTTTAGGGATATGTATGTATACTTAGTGTGTTGACAATTCATACATATACCTTGAAATGAAATTTGTTTTAATGAAGATTTAGTGTTTCTTGATTTTGTGTTTTTGTTTAACTTCATGTATATGTCTACTTTATCCAAATTATTAGATATACATGAATATCCTTTTGAGTCACGTGCCTTCATGCATATATCTTTGTGGACTCGTTGTGTTTGGATATGTATGTATACTTTAATTTGTATAAAAACATACATATACCTTGAAGATTAAATAAACTTTATGATTTTCATGATTTCTTGAAGATTAAATAAGTTTTATTGATTTTCATGTTTTCATTGTTTCAAGGAATTTTGAGCTTAATTGAAAACTTCATAATGCCATGTCACACATCACTTGTACACTCACCATTTTTAAAATATTTCTCATGAGTATGTTTTCATGAGCATGTATGGATTTTACTGAATATTGAGTGTTTTCAAGTGCTATGTGATTTACATGTGTTTTATGAAAATTATTTTTAGTTTATTCCTTGCTTGAAGGATTTCGTACTAGTTTATAAGATTTTCCATTTAACTAGTTACGGTATTCTTCATTTTGGTAGAGTTTTTCAAACAAAGCTTATTTTCAGATCTAATTTTTGAAAACCCCTACCATCAATGGGAGGATGGATGGGCGATTATGCTCAAGTATGCTTTATAGTGAAAATCATTTTAATCTTGAACATATGAAGGGTGGTAGGTTATGAGTTATACACTTGAACTTATTGTTATGTCAATTGATATCATTGAACTCTTTCAATTGGTATCATTTTGATCCTTTTTGTATACTCATATGTTTATTGTGTATGTATATTTTCTATTGGTATCATCTATTAGTGATTGGTACTCATTCTATTTCATACACATATACTTGTTTTATTTGTGCTTAAGATATAAATTTTCACAAATCTTGTGTATGCTAGAGCTTGAACTTTAACTTTATTACAATTGATTTAGTTTTCAATTGGTATCTTATTTCAAGCCTAAGCATAGTTTTTGTTGGTATTTCATAAAGGGGGAGAAAATTCGTTTTTCATATTTCAATTGGTACTTGTATTTCCACTCCCTTACTTTATGACAAAAAAATAGTCATTTCAATTGTTTATTTGGCTTAAAAAGAAAAAATACTATCTTTTGATATCAAGATGTCTTGTGTTTTAAATTGGTATCTAAATTTTATTTAAAGAAAATTACAAAAGTTTTGATTTATGTTGACTATATGCAAGGAGAGCTTAACAACTCTTCCACATATAACTTTTATTGATTTTTGTTTACTTTCAATTGGTATCAAGATGTTTCATTGACATATTTTCAATTGATATCCTAATTGATTGTCACCCCTTATTGACCTTGTTTTTGTTTTTAGACAAAAAGGGGGAGAACATTGTTTTATTGTTTTGATTGACAAAAAGGGGGAGAAAGATTTTTACCCCTCATTTATTGTTTTGATTGTTTACCCCTTTGTTGATAATTGACAAAAAGGGGGAGAATAATTTGTGATTTATATATGCATACTTATGTTTTTACATATATTAAGTTTGTTGGTGTTTTATTGGTATCTAGAGCATCTAGTGTTTTTGTGTTAATGCTTTATTACTTTAATTGGTAAAAACTAGAGCTTCTAGAATATGTTTATTTGTTTTATGCATGTTGATGCATACATGTTTATGTACATTCATTGCATATATTTTGTTTACTTGTTTATGCATGAGTTAAGGGGGAGCTTCTTTGAAACTTAACTTTAATCCATGCATATATAACTCCATGAGTTTTGTCATCATCAAAAAGGGGGAGATTGTTGGCCCAAAGGCCTTCCACCCTAGTTTTGATGATGATTAACTCATGTAGTTATGTTTACTAATAATCTTATGTTGTTTAAGTTTCAGATCATTAACTAAGATATTAGTTGATGATTAGCTTCAACAAGGAGTTTAGAAGCTTTTCATAGTGATTCCAGGGCCAAAGCTTCAAGATCACACATTGCCTAGCCCTTGGATGGAATTTTGGAGCAAGTCAACTTGAAGATGAAGATCATCAAGAAGACTTAGCTATCCATAGTTTAGATAGTGTGTTTTAGATCCATATTGTAAAGCTTAGTATAGTTGATATGCTCAAGTGCACAGCACACACATGTTTTTATGTTTGGATATTGGTTTTTCGGTTTTTAGTTTAACCAATATGAGTTTTCATGAATAGATTGATCAAAACAAGTTTACATGATAGATGTATTCTAGTTATAACATACTTGCTTAAATGACTTATACAAACTTATTTTGACTATCCTATTCATGTATTGAAAAATCAAGTTTGGAAAAATACAAGTGTGGTTTTGATAAAATTTGCAAGACTCAAAATGAATTGATTTGATTGATATATGTCTTGAAATTTTTTATCACTTGTTTGTGTTTTAATATAAAATGATAAAACAAGTTTGTGGATTTTTAGAAGTGTTAAAAGATTTTTCAAAATATTTTTAAACTAGTTTTCTGACCCAGTTTTCAGTTCCAGACTCAACCAGTCGACTAAGTCAGTTATTAGTCGACTTGGCTGAAGTCGGTCGACCGGTCGGTCGACCGACGTGCACAAATTTGTGCACGTTGGAGTCACTGGGACGGTCGACCGTCCGGGTCGACCGGGTCTGAGAGCTCTGCTCTCTGTTTGTTTGGGTCGACCGGGCCGGTCGACCGTGGTTGCCCAACGGTCACATTTTAGACCGTTGGCGGTCGGCCTGGCCGGCCGACCGGCAGCCTGTCAGGCTGCCAGCTCAGCCTAACTAACTAGGCTAGTTTCTGATGGGGCTATAAATACCCCATCTCTTGGGCTGTTTTGACAAGATTTTTACAAGAGAAAAATTCCCAGTTTTCTTAAGTTTAAAACAAGTTTTCAAAAGAGTTTTTGGGCTTTAAACTTCTCATCTTTATTGTTTTTTGGTTTTTGAAAAATCAAAGAAAACTAGGGTTTTGGGAGATTGTATTGATTTTCATTTTCTATCATTTACAAGAGATTTCCCTAGTAGTTTTTCTTTGTTGCTTGTTTCAAAAACACCTTGTTTCCACACTTGAGCTATCTTCAATCCTAATCTATTTAGGATCTATTGTTTTATGGGAAAGAGAGAAAAAGAGAAGTGTTTGAGGTTAAGCCTCTAAGTTGTAAACCCTCCTTGTTTTTGTTGTATCCCTCTTTGGTAGAGGTTGATCGAGGAGTGGTATGGGTTTGGATCCCTCTTTGGTAGAGGTGATTGTGTTTGTATTGGCTACGGGCCTTATCCCTCTTCGGTAGAGTAGATTGTGGTTGTATTGCCTCGGTGGCATTAAGAGAGGAGTTCGGTACTCCTATAGTGGATTGGAAATCTTACACGGTGGTGTAGGCGGGGATGTAGAGCTAGGGGCTCGAACCTCGAAACATATCATTGTGTTTGCGTTTGATCCAATATCTCTCAACTATCTCTCTCATTTATTTGTGCAAAGCATCATACTTCATTCATATCATATATTGCTTGTGTTGCCTTGCATAATTCATATTGATATCATCTTATATGCTTGGTTGTTTGTGTGTGCCTCACTTGTACTTAATCAACAAGAGCTTCACATAGCACCTCAACCCATTTAAGGGGAATCGAGAGGAGTTAGTCCAGAGCCCTTCACGGGGAATTCGGCTACACTTGTTGGTTGTATTAAGTGTGTTTGCAAAATTTGTTTAAGCTTTCGCATTTAGCGCATTTAGTTACTAGATTAGCATTAACACCTATTCACCCCCCTCTAGGTGTTTCTTCACTAGATTTTTTCATGATTTTCTGGAATTTTCTTGAATTAAATTGTAAATCTTCAAAACCGGGGTCGATCAATACCGCTGCTCGATTCTCAGATTTTTAATTTACAAATGAATTGAAATCAAAAAACGGCTTTTCCATAACTTCTTAAAATTACATTTTCTATCTAAATACTTTTTCTGAGAATTTTCTAAATTATCAAAATTCCCCTGGATTTGGTGTCGGCCAGTATCACTGGTTGATTCCAGGAATTTTAGTTTACAATGGAATCAAATTTCTGGATTCCGCTTTCATATTTCTTCTTAGAATTATATTTTCTCCTTTTAGGCATTTTCTGAGATTTTTCAGATTTTATCAAAATCCGGCTGACCCGGTATAAACCGATATTGACGGTGACTTCAGGATTTTTATTTTGAAAATGAGATTGAATTTCTGAAAATCGATTTCACCAAAAAATTTTAGATAATATTTATTATTTTTGAGAATTTTTGGGAAGCTTTCCAAGCTACTTAATTTTTTGGACTTTTCCGGAGTTTTCGGTGTTTTCCCAGATACCGGAATTTTATCCAGATATTTTACTTTTCTCTTTTTCCATTTTTCTCTCTCCTCGCTAGACGCGAGTTTCACCAACCTAGGTTTAACATTTAATGTAGGGATGCTCTCCATACTGCATTAATGCTTGTCCTGCAAGATCAATTCTGAATCTTATCAATCATGCTTTCTTGTCTTTTCTGTCTAACGCGACTTTCGCGTTTTCTGCTAGACGCGGCTTTAATTTTCGCGTTTGTCTCTCTTTGGCCTAGACGCAAGTTTGGGTGATTGGAGACGCAAGTCTCATTATATATAAGGCATTCCAATGGCAATATTATAATCTAAACAATCCCTTTATATATATACTCCCCTTTTTTCTTCTTCTCTCTCTTTCACTTTTTCCTTCTTCCTTCTTATTTTACAGCCAACAGAGAGCATGGCAGCAAAACGCAGCCATAGGCCATGCCTTGGCCGGCAACCATTCTCCACCATTCCACCCACCATCTCCACCAACTCCTCCACCTTTTTCTCCTCCATCTACTCCACCATCCCAAAACTACAACACCATCTCCATCATCTTCTTCTTTCTCTTTTCCACCAAGAAACCCATTAACCTCCATAGCTTCACCACCATTTCCACCTCCACCTACACCACCTTGGCCACCACGAACCACGCCATCTTCTTCTCCTCGTCGTACTCTTTCCAACGAGCTATTGCTTCGCGCTCCGAAACACCATTTCCAAAACTCCAAATTTTCCAAATGAACTACACTTGCACCCCACTAATGGTTTGGATTTGGAGCTTTGGCCGGCCATCTCTGGCCACTTCCGGCCATCTCCGGCCGCCGCCGGCGAGGCCCGGCTGGCCATCCTCTCTTTCCTTTTCCATTCTTTCCTTCTTTCATTCTTTCCTTCCTTCTTTCTTCTTTTCTTTTTCCTTTCCTTTTTCTTTCATTCTCTGTTTTTCCCTCATCCTTGCGTTTTCCCTTTTTTTTCCAAAACCTGCGTCCCTCTCTCCGCCATCCATGCGTCTCTCATCTCCCTGTCTCTCTCTTTCTCTATGTTGATTGCTGACGCGGATCTCACCCCTGCGTCCAAGCAATTCCTTAACGCGAATCTTCGCGTTCTTGACATTGTATAACGCGGCCTTCGCGTTCTTGCATCGACGCAACGCGGAGCCCATGCCGCGTCTGTGTCCTTCTCGTGTCAACACGACGCAGAGTCCATGCCCGCGTCTGTGTTCTTCTCGTGATAACGCTACGCGGAACCCACGTCCGCGTCCGCGTTCTTCTCGTGTTATAACTTGAACGCGGGTCTCGAACCTCGTGTTTGTGGCATCTACGCGACACGATTCCCGCGTCTGCGACCCCGCGCGTCTCACTCTCCAACCCGCGTCCCTCTGTACATACTCTCTCCCTGTACACACTCTTTCCCCATGTACTTCTCTCTCTAGTTCTCTCTTTCTCTCTCCTCTCTCTCATTCTCTTTCTCTCTCTTGATTTTCTCATCTCTCTATCACTTTCTCTTTAACGCGTTGACGCATTGATTTCCTGGATTCCAGAGATCAGGGATTTCACCGTGTTTTCCAAGGATTTAGGCGAGTGTTCTCGCTTTCCTTTTGGCTTTTCCGCTTCGTCAGATCGACTTGGTTGTCTTATGTATTGTGTTTGAAACTAACACTTTCTCTGCAGGTACCCTAACCTCTGGGTACAACTTTTGAGGTTTAAAGTCCTCTGGACTTTCTCTATGCTACGCCTGGTAGGTGGATCTAGCGTCAACACTTTACCGCTTACTCCGTTCGAGTATAGTTACCCCGTGAGCATGGCTTCCCCGTGAGCGGTAGTATAGCGTTCATACGCTTACTGCAACACGTGTGTCTAGCTACGCTGCGAGCGGTAACCACGCCGAGCGTGATAGCATTTAGTGTTGTACATTAGCTTCACTCCAGCTTGCTCAGCTCTGCTTGATTGTGCTTAGCTATTACTCTATCGCTTGCCAAGTATATGCTTGATGTGTTAACACTTGACATGCTTTTACTTGATACCTATCATCTACATGCTAATACCTGACACCTGTCTGTATCACTTGTCAACTGTTGTGTCATCACCTGATACCCGACTTGTTACTTGACACTTGCTTCTCACTATGACATGACTTATCGCTTGCCTTCTGACATATTAATACTTGACCTGTGATTATCACATTTACGGGGATACTATACTTGTTGTCCTATATTATATACAATGACCTGAATCTTGTACTTGTTATCCTGTATTATATATACAGTGACCTGAATCTATAGTACTCATGTACTCCTGAATTCCTGATCATGTCTTGCACCTGTTATTCCCGTAAATTGATAACTACATAATAAATCATAAAAAGGAACAACTTGCATCGGGTCGGAGAAACTTGTGGCTATCAATACATGTTCGTGTTTATAGTGGTACTAGGCATGTTGTGCAACTAAAATCCGGTCTGACCTGTGGGCCTCCAGGCGACCGAGGGGAGTGCTGGCTCCCTCCTTCCTGGTACCATCTTGATAAAGGGCATTCTATAAGACCCTCTTGATCGCCTTGCGGCAGGTTCCGTCCACCTAGCAACGGAACAATCCTGGGCCGTGGTCCCGGGTATGTACGGGACCCACTGTAAACATTGTTCGTTGATACCCCGGTTGGTTTCCAATAACAATCTTGCTTTACTCAGATGTGGATATATGTGCGCTGAGACGCTAGTTCACATATCTAGACATCAGGGTAAGACGAGTAATAATAATAATAATAAAAGATGCCAGCTATGGATCCGTAGTATGCTTTGCCATATTTGATTGTATCGGTTTTACATCGGATTTCCGGTTTTATGATTATTATACTATACCTGTTCATATCCTGCTTTCTACTTGTATTCTATCCCGCCTGTCTTCTGCTCTTATCTGATCATACTATGAGTCTTCCCTGCTTGATATCAATTGCTGTATATCTACTTGCTCCTGCATGCTTGTGCCTACGACACGGTTTTTCATGTTTATGATCCAGATTTATCGATACACATGTGCTTATCCATACTCGCCATCTGGCTTTCGCATCATCACTCGCCGGGGAGTTCTGACTCCTCTGGATCCTCATGTCCAGGTCATGGAGGTTGGAGCGCGTGGATTCTCCCAGTTGTTGATCAGAGTGGCGCAGCGGTAGCGTGGATTTCCAGCAGACCGTTCAGAGCCCCATCCTTCCAGGCCCCCTTGTTCGGCTCTAGAGTTTTCCTGTTATGACTCTGAGCCTCCATTTGTACTGTTCATACTTGTACATCCTTGTATTCTCGCAATTGCACCAAATTGGTGATGTAATATTATTGTAATATTGTATCACATCTGGTGATAGCTTTGTAATTGTACTCTATTGTTGGAATGTATAATGCACCACGTGCTTCCGTACTCTGATTCTTGCCTGTACTGATGCTTAGCGTATATACGTGAGGGTATTTCTGACCTGCGTATATACGTCGCAGTACGTCTCCGTACCCGTAGGATCGGGGCGTTACAAAATGCCCCAGCAATTTTTATGGACTTGATGAACAGAATCTTTTCACCCTATTTGGATAAGTTTGTGTTTGTGTTCATCGATGATATTTTGGTCTATTCTAAAAATAAAGAAGAGCATGCAGAGCATTTGAGGGTTGTGCTACATACGCTCCAACTTGAGCAGCTTCATACCAAACTCAGTATGTGTGAGTTCTGGCTGGAGAGTATAACATTCTTGGGCCATGTTGTTTCTAAGAAAGGAATCTCAGTAGATCCCAGCAAAATTCAGGCAGTGGAGGATTCACCAACTCCAAAGTTAGCAACAGAGATCAAGAGCTTTACCAAATTAGTTGGATATTATCGAAAGTTCGTGCAGGACTTCTTTAAATTACAGCACCTTTGACCAAGCTTACCAGGAAGAGAGAGAGAAGTATGTATGGACTGAGTAGTGTGCGTCTGCTTTGAGGAGTTAAAGAACAAATTGATTTCAGCTACAATCTTGAAGACACCCTCAGGGACAGGAGGAATGGTCATATACAGTGAGACATCAGTGAAAGGTCTTGGGTGTGTATTGATGCAGCATGAACATGTGGCAGTTTATGCATCCAGGCAATTAAAATCACATGAGAAGAACTACCCAACGCATGATCTAGAGCTTGCAGTTGTGATCTTTGCATTGAAGATTTGGATGCATTACTTATTGAGTGACCGAGTGTTGATTTAAGACCGATCACAAGAGCTTGAAATATATTTTCACCCAGAAAGAATTGAATATGAGGCAGAGGCGATGTCTCGAGTTGATGGCAGATTATGATATAGATCTGCAGTATCATCGTGTAAGGTTAATGTGGTACCTGATGCCTTAATAGGAAACCTGAAACCAACATGGTAATGTAGCTCATTCAGCAAAAGGAGTTACTCAAGGAGATGAGGTGGTTAGACTTAATGGTGATTCGGAGGGTCAGTGAGTCAGTGCAGTTGATGACATTTCAGATCCAGCTGATATTGATGGAAGAAATCAGAGAAGCACATAAAGAAGATCCCAGATTGCAGAAGTTTAGAGAGCAAGTAGAAGCGGAGCTGAGATCAGATGTTCGCATACATACTGATGGTGCACTCTATTTCAGGAACAGATTTGTGTAGGGGTATTTTAGGATCTTGGGAAACTTCAGATTTCAAGAACATCTTAGCCGACCAAACAAGTTTATTCAGATGAGAACAAAAGATTGATGTGATCAGGAGGAGCAACATTTTGATGGACAGAGAGTTTAGTGTTGTCAAAGCTAGTGTGAAGGCGGAGCACCAAAGACTAGCCGGATTACTTCAGCATTTGCCAATACCAGAATGGAAGTGGGAGCATGTTACAATGGATTTTGTCACCGCACTACCCTGTAGTCCAAAGGGAAACAATGCAGTATGGATATTTGTTGACCGTCTCACTAAGTCAGCACATTTCATACCATTCAGAGTGGGACAATTTACATAGCTTCTAGCAGACAAGTACATGAGAGAAATAGCTCGACTGCATGGAGTTCCAGTTAGTATCGTGTCAGACAGAGACACGAGGTTCAAATCACGCTTTTGAGAGAGCCTTCAAGAGAGTCTAGGGGCCCGTCTGAAATTTAGCGCCTTATCCTCTAGAGACAGATGGGCAGTCCCGAACGGACCATACATATCCTAGAAGACATGTTGAGGGCATGTATGATAGACTTCAAGGGATCGTGGGAAGACCATCTACATTTTGCAGAGTTTTCCTACAATAACAGCTATCAGGCGAGCATCAAGATGGCTCTGTTCGAAGCTCTATACGACAGGAAATGCAGACACTATTGTGTTGGGATGAAGTTGGTGAGAGAATACATTTGGGACCGGATGTAGTAGTACAAGCAGTGGACAAGATCAGAACCATCCAAGAGCACCTTCGTGCAGCAAAAGACAGACAAAAGAGTTGGGCAAATTCAAATAGAAGACCGTTGGAGTTTAAGGTAGGGGAACATGTGTTTCTGAGGATATCTCCGATTAAGGGAGTGATTAGATTTGGTGCATGTGGGAAGCTGAGTCCGAGGTATATAGGCCGTTTGAGATTTTGGAACGAGTAGGAGAGTGGCCTATAGATTAGCACTGTCGCCATCACTGGAAGGAGTGCACAATGTGTTCCACATGTCACAACTGAAAAGATATATCAGGGACGAGAGCCATGTATTGGATTATTCAGAATTGGAGTTGCAACCAGATTTGTGATATACCGAGCAACCAATGGTAATAATGGATAGAAATCTTAAGACCCTGAAGAATCGGACCATCCTGTTGGTGCTAGTTTCATGGAACAGTCATAGTCCGGGAGAAGCAACTTGGGAAAGAGAAGATGTCATTCGTGACCATTACCCGCATCTATTTGAGCCTTGAGTGGTAATTTTTCACCTGACCTCCACCTCTTGTCTTTTCAACCCTTTATTTCTATGTTCATCTCCTTCCTTATCAGAATTTCGAGGACGAAATTTTTTTTAGGTGGGTAGATTGTAGCACCCCGTTCCCGGGATACGTACCTAGATGCGTATCCCGATTTTTTCGACCATATTGTTTGAATTTTCTCTCAGTTTTTATTTTTGGATTGTGATTGCTTATGTTATTTTGTAACGGATCTGAATTCTCAGACCTAGAGTCAGCCCTGACCTAGACCAGGAACCCGATACCATGATACTGCCTGATTTGACCTTTCTGGTAGTCCGATTTGACCGATTTCAGTTTCAACTACTATTTTTCAATATTTTAGAATTTTTATGATTTTCTGAAATTTTTCAGAATTATTCTGTAAAATCTTCAAAACAAGTGTCGATCAGCATCGCTGACCGATTCCCAGATTTTTAGTTTTCAAACGGAATTAAATTTTTAGAAACGGCTTTCACATTACTTCTTAGAATCTCATTTTCTATTTAATATTTTTTGGTTTTTTCTTAATTTATCAAAATTTGTCCAGTTTTGGTGTCCACCGGTATTATTGGAAGATTCCAAGATTTTTAATTTGAAAACTATATTGAATTTCTCGAATTTGATTTCACCAAACATCTTAAAATAATATTTTCTATTTTTAAGAATTTTTGGGAACGTTTCTGAAACAGTCAATTTTTTACCTGATTTAAATAATAATATTATTTATCAATTATTTTCCTTTCTTACTTTTTCTTCCTCTTCTCCTTTACTTAATTCTTCTATTTTATCCTACTTATTTATTATTTAATAATACATTTTAATTACTTATTTTAATATTTTTCTTTTTCTTTTTCTTTTTCTTCTTTCCTTTCTTTCTTTTCTTTTTCTTCTTTTTCTTCCAGTCTTTTTCTCCACCTACTCCCCATCCTCCTCATTCCCTGCCCAGGAACGACTGCAGCCAGCAGCCATCCCCTCACTTCTCCCCCATACTCCCCTTCTCCCTCTCCTTCTCTTTATTTTCCCCTTCTTTCTTTCCTCCTTCCCATCTTCTTCATTTCTCCTTCTCTCTCACCAACACACACACTCTCTCTCTCCCCTCCTTGAATGGCCGCCGCCTCCACTAGCGTCACCCCCAGTGCCGCCGCCGCACCTTAGCCGGCGCCGGCGCCGCCGCCTCTCCAAGTTCCCCTTCTCTTCCCCACCTCCCTCCTCTTCAAACCCCACTCCATCTCCTCCAATTTCTCAAAAACCCATCACCATTAATTCCCTTTTTCTCCAAAATTCACCACCATTTAATCCATCAATTTCTCTACTTCCACCACCACACCACCATCTCCTCCTCCTCCTCCAACTCCCTAAACCACCACAACCCCATCAACCACCTCCACCATCTTCAACCAACACCACCACCTTCAACAATAACACCACCACCTTCAACAACAACACCACCAACACCCAAACCCCCTCCTCCCTGGGTCCAAGCCGTGAGCCGCCCCACTCTGGCGGTGTGGCTGCTTACCAGGCTGCCGGCAGTGACCAGCAACCGTCGGCCACCCCATTCCCCTCTCTCCTTCCTTCTTTCTCTTTCTTTCTTCCTTCCTTTTCTTCTTTTCCTTTTTTCCTTTCTTTCCACTTTTACCCTCCCCTTCATTCCCTAATTACCCCCTCCTTATCCAGCACGCACACACTCTCTCTCTCTTGACCTCCTTCTCTCTCTCTCCTCTCTCATTCTCTCTCTAATATATATATATATATATATATATATATATATATATATATATATATATATATATATATATATATATATATATATATATGGATTGGTAGCATGTACGCACGTGTTCGCAGATTTCTCGGATTCTAACTTGTTATTGCTTTCCAGTTTTAAGCAAGTGCTTTGTTATCATCAATTCATATTTAGTAACTGCTACTCTAGCGTTTATTGCATGATACATTGATATGTGAATGTCTTGTTACTACCGTTACATGCCTAATGACTGCTACTCTAGCTTTTAATACATGATACATCGTTATACGAGTTGATATATGATATGCGAGTGATTTTCTAAAATTGACATGTTATATGAATACCTGTTGGTTGTTATTATAATCCATTGAACTGGTGTTATATTTGCATTGAATATGCCAAGATACGCTCCCTCTTCGCTCGGCTTCGTATAACTAATTAATAGATTAAATTATCATTGTTATAGATATAGTTGTGAAGAGTTTGAAATGTTTAACTATATTGTTCTCCTGTACCATGTTACATGACCGGATGATTACCTGATATATGATGTTGTAAACTCTGTATTCAACTCATCTGATACCGACATGTTAATTATCTGATACTGATATGTTTATACTTGGCACCTGATCCCTGACACTTGATATCTGACACCAGTACTTGACATGTTATCACTTAACACTTGATCCCTTACACTTAATATCTGACACCTGACAATTGACATGCTATCACTTGATATTTGACATATGCTATCACATGGTACTAGTACACTCGATCTGATGTTGTGACACCTAACTGGATTACTATTACACCTGTATTACAATATCTATTCACGATTACCACTTTTACGGGGACTTGGCATGATTATTACACTATTACCAGACATCTGGTACTCCTAAACTCCTGTGCTCCTGAACTCCTGTATTCCTGAACCCCTGTAACAGGAAGACTCCTTATATTATACTCTTGTTGATCCTCGTTATAGGATCGTTATAGGATAACTATGGATATTGGACTACTGTGAATACCCTGTGGACATTATCCCTGGACAATATGTAATAATTGAACAACTTACACCTGGAAGGGGAAACTGATGGGTACCGATATAGCTTCTGTGTTTATGTTGACCATATAAATGTTTTACAACTAATTCCTGGGATTTGACCTGAAGGCCACCAGGTGTTTCCATAGGGTGTACTGGCACCCCTACTCTCCTGCCTCTTGTCGGGTGTGTCATAATTTCCTAGATATATTCCTTTGGGGAGCGGTGACACCTGTCTGACACCAGTACTTGACATGTTATCACTTAACACTTGATCCCTTACACTTAATATCTGACACCTGACAATTTACATGCTATCACTTGATATTTGACTTATGCTATCACATGGCACTAGTACACTCGATCTGATGATGTGACACCTAACTGGATTACTATTACACCTGTATTACAATATCTATTCATGATTACCACTTTTACGGGGACTTGGCATGATTATTACACTGTTACCAGACATCTGGTACTCCTAAACTCCTGTGCTCCTGAACTCCTGTATTCCTGAACCCCTGTAACAGGAAGACTCCTTATATTATACTCTTGTTGATCCTCGTTATAGGATAACCATGGATATTGGACTACTGTGAATACCCTGTGGACATTATCCCTGGACAATCTGTAATAATTGAACAACTTACACCTAGACGGGGAAACTGATGGGTACCGATATAGCTTCTGTGTTTATATTGGCCATATAAATGTTTTACAACTAATTCCTGGGATTCGACCTGAAGGCCACCAGGTGTTTCTATAGGGTGTACTGGCACCCCTACTCCCCTGCCTCCTGTCGGGTGTCATAATTTCCTAGATATATTCCTTTGGGGAGCGGTGACACCCTATTCCTGTTCGGGCGTATACTAAGTCGTACGGGCATATAGTAAGACCCGGTACCTAGCGGTACGTTCCGGCGCAGTATCAGATACTCCTGGACCGTTGTCTCGGGCATGCACGAGACCCATTCTAAATATGGTTCATCGATTCCCATCAGTTTCCAATAACCACCTCACTCGACTTGTGTGCGGAGGTATATGGTATGGGACATATACCGAAACATACAAATTGAACGAGTCTTAATAATAACTTGATAATTGACTTCATGCCACATTAATTTTAATGTCATTTCATATTTCACTATTTATTGTGGTTATTCCATGCTTGCTGATTTGAGTACATAATATTTGACCTGATACACTTGCTTTTGTTTATACTTGCCATTTGGTTTCCTCTTGCACTCGCTAGGTTGCTTCCTAACAAACCCTGGATTTGCATATTCAGATCTTGCAGCTTGGATTAAGGTGGACCCTTCACCTGAGGACCAGGCCTTCTTCGAGGAGCAGGCGTATCAGCCGTAGCTTCCTCCCGTCTTGCCCCGCGCGCGAGATTCTCTCTTTCAGCTCGTGAGTTCTTATCTTTTGTACCTTGTATAGTCTACTTTTGTGCTTCCGGGTGATGTAATACTTATGTAATATTATGTGACAGTCTGTGATGACTGAGTACTTGTACTTTTGTATTGGAATGTATATTATCACGTATTTCCGTACTCTGACTCTTGTATTGCATTGATGCTTAGCATACATACGTGATGGTACTATTGCCCCGCGTATGTACGTCGCAGTAGTGTCTCCGTATCTGTGGGATTGGGGCGCTACACCAGTATTTAACCAAGAGAGTTATAGTTGCACTTTAACTCTTAATGTAGAAGAATCTTGAGGAGAAGTTCAGAACCCTTCACGAGGAATTCTACTTCACTCTTTTGGTTATACATTGTGTGATATTTTAGTTTGCATAATAGTTTTTATTCCGCATTATTTGACATTAGATCAGCACATTACCTATTCACCCCCTTCTAGATGATGTACAGTAAACCCCGTGCTAAAGGGGATCTTCAAATGCTTTTGACTCTGGACTTATCTAAAAAACTCATTTTGAGGTCAAATTTCAGAAACATTTGGTGGATTGATTAGTGTCACTGAGTTTAACTTGTCATACAATTTACTCTCTAGGGTTATACAAATTCCTTAAGAGCAACTCCAACCAATCTTCAAATGGCTTCTTCAAACTGAAGACTACTCATGCAACCCTTCAAATATGAAGGCTCATGAGACAAACTTCAATTTGAACTTTTTTAATTCTGAATTTACCCTCAAGCATTTCATACAACAATCCTTTATTCCTTCTATGTTCTCTTAGGGGCTGTTTGGTTTACATTTAATTAATTTCAAATTTTACGTGTTCTTTATACAAAACCTACATTTACATTTAATTAATTTCAAATTTTATGTTTTTGACACCATTGAAAAGTTCTCGTTGATACCTTTAAGATGAGACCAATTTTGAATATTTTTCATGCACATTTATAAAATATATATTTTCAAAATGAGACTTAATAATATTTGTTAAATGAACTGATAAAATTCGATCATTAACTGAAAAAAAAAAGAGCAAATTTTAAATATGACCAACCAGTGAATGGACCAACCAGTGACATCTGGCCATCCCGTGATTGGATGAACGGTCCAGATCTCTCACTAGTCTTGGCCAGCGAAACGACAAGAGGCTGGACTCCAACCCTCGGGCCTTTAAATGGGCCGAAAACCCTAGAGGGGGAGGAGACGTGACGGGAACGCGAGATGGACGGCGGCGGTGACCGGATCCCGAGGGTTGCCGTGGCGGTGTTCGTGCTGAAGGGGAGCTCCTCCGTTCTCTTGGGGAAGCGCCTCTCCGCCATCGGAAAAGACACTTTCGCCCTCCCCGGCGGCCGCCTCGAGTTCGGTAAGATATAACCCCCCGACTTAATGTTATTTGCGTGAGGGTCCCTTCTCTGAGACGCTGCTTGCAAAATAAGTTTTTATGGAAAAATTATGGGTGAACAAATTCGAAATACTCCCTCAATTTACCGTTATTTCCATGAAAGACTTCTGAGGCGCTATATTGCAAATTAAAAAGTTCCGCTGACAGGCTCTACATGGAAACTGCATGTTACACCCCACCAAAATTTGCTCATTTGCATGTAGAGATTTTCTTTTTTGTGGCAACTTTCTTGCAAAACGCTTTATATTGAAGATTTTTTTTTTCCTGAACAAATTCAAAAACCCCGTCAAGTTACTGTTACTTGCATTAAACACTCATCGGAGGGGCTATTTGCAAAAGAAAATGTACAATTACTTCACTGACGGCAAGATTTGGTGCCTGACAAATTCAAACTAAGCGCTCAAGTACCCTTTATTACAAAATAGTTTATCGGGTTAATGGGTGCTGCTTTTGTTCTAACTTTGACCCGTTAACTGTGACGCAGCCGAGAGCTTTGAGGAGTGTGCATCAAGAGAAGTGAAGGAGGAAACGGGTTTGGATCTTGAGAGGATTGAGGTGCTGACCGTCGTCAACAGCGTGCAACCGGATGCTCCGAAGCCCACTCACTTCGTCACTGTCATCGTTCGTGCTGCGTTGTCGGATCCGGATCAGGTGCCCGTTAACGTTGAGCCCGATAAGTGTGACGGGTGGGCTTGGTACGAGTGGGGGCGTCTACCCGACCCGCTATTTAAGCCCTTGGAAGTGTTGGTTAAAACTGGGTTTAATCCTTTCTTGTACCCGCCGCAGTTGGTGAACAGTGTGTGAATGGAATGGTGATGTGTGCAAAATGGATTGTGTTTGAGGGGCATTTTGTTACTTAGTGAAATTTGAATTATCTAAGCTTTTTTATTAACTAATGCATTTAGATATAGATTTTGAAGTCAAGTTTATATGAACTGTAATCTTTTAAGAGTTGAGTCATGTAACTCTCAAAAATTAGGCTGATGTTCGTTTGATTATTGTTTGTATTCTACAAAATCATATAGTTAGTTACATTCAAAAGTTGGTCTTTAGAGTAGTTTAAAATAATTCAGTTAGAGTGACTTTCTTTTTAAACTCCAAAATCTATTTGATTAGTGACACTTTGTAAATTTCTAACTACAATTTAAAATAAAATATAGTTTAATCAAAATCGATCGAGAGGAGATTTTTTTTTCGCGACTCTTATATAAAAGTTATCTATCTGTTCATTTGTGCATCTTCATCCCCGCGTGCAAGAGAGCCGGGGGGGCATGCTCTTTCGTTTTGCTTAGTCACCATCGTCGTCGCCCTTCCCTCTCTCCTCCCTTCTCTTTCTTCCTCCTCCGCATTTCCTCCTATCTCTTTTCATTGTCGTTGCTCTTTCGCTGATAACTGTTGTCCGTCGGTTTCCACCATCCACAGTGATACACTAGTTTTAACTGCATGCTTCTTTGAGACAAAATCTTGACCGTCACAAAATTTCTTTTCTCCCTTTTGAAGACCTGACCCGTTTTAGAATCTAAACCCGATCCAAACCTCGGTTTATTATTTATTAGCGCTCCTCGCCCACCCCCACCCCGCCCCCCCCTCCGCCGCCGCCCCTCCGCCGCCCTCCGCCACCAGTTGCAGGCGACTCCCACATTCTCCCTCACCAACCTTTTCCGCTCCCTCCATCGTTGCTAAATAACCACTGAGCTCCGGCCCGATTCGTCTCCAGAATCTCCGCCGAGCGCATAAACAAAAAAAGGTAACTTTTTTCCTGAACCCTAACCTTTTTTCAATGACTCTTCTTAGTTTCTATTCCCTTGCTCTGTTCAATGCAAAAAAGCACCCGTTTTTTTGGTTAATTTTAGGGTTTTGTAGTATTTTCTTTTAGCTTTTATTCATTACTTGAGAATCTGTAGGTTCTACTGATTATATGTTCAATGTGTTTTTCTTTTCTTATCTTGAAATATTTTTTTCAGAAATTTGTAGAATGTTTAATTTATTGTTATTATTTCTACCTAATTGGAATTGTTACTAACCAGCTTATTTCCAATTTCCTAATTTATGACTTGGCAATGAAACAGGTTTCGAACCTAATAATCAATCATTTTTGTGGGTTCAGGCATTTCAAATGGAAACCTTGAGCTCAAATTAGGAACTAGCATTGCTGTGCTGAAACCTCGGGCTTTAAGACTGCCACTTGATATTAGAGTTCCTTCTTTTAGTCTTTCGTCACAGAGTCAACATTTCGGCAAGGCCTATTTGGCTGAAAAGCTAGTGTTGCAGAACATGGAAAATGGCACAAGGGGGTTTGTGTGCCGAAACAGTGTTCAAGAAACTGAGGGATCTCTAGGGAGCAAAGGCAGCCAAAATTCGGAAATGCCAATCCGACGGAAAAGGCTTGCAGTTTTTGTTTCCGGTGGAGGTTCGAACTTTCGGTCCATTCATGAGGCTACATTAGGTGGTCCGGTTCATGGAGATGTCGTGGTGTTAGTCACGGATAAGCCTGGTGCGTTTTCTTTTCTGGGCATTTTGACCGATTGATAGAGAAGAATAAATTCTTCTGCTCTGTGAATTTTAGTTGTTCTATCATTCTCCATGCTTCTAGATTTCTATCTGGTATTATCATGTGTGTCTTTGCTTCTTTCTTTGCATTGCATTACTCCTAACATGGTTCTCTGTCCTAACAGTTTGTTCCATATTCTGTTTGTATGTATTTATTCTTTGGTAATTGAATTAAAACTGTGGGGTTAAAGAAGATTTTAACCAGAGTGTTTGATATTGTGTTTTGTTTAGCTATTTTGAAGGTTTTCTCATGTGGATATTTGACATAAGAAAAATCTGGAATAAAATCGGAGGCAGAAGATGGTTAACTAAATCTTGAAAATTCACACAACAAACTTACTGAATCAGAGCACATCATATTATTTGTGCCATGAGCATGTTCTATATGTTGTATTTAGGAGTTTTGACATATAGGAAAACAATTATTGCCAATCATATTCTGTTATTTATGTTACTGATTTTTGCTGGGCATCTTTTTTGTGTGGTTAAGATTGACGTTCTCTGTTATTATCTATGGCAACCTCCGAATGGAACCTGGTGACCGAGACAGAAAGTATATTATGTTTAAAACCAATTTGTCAGTCTAATCAATGTAATTCAATCTCTGTTTTGAAACAGTGGACACATATGCAAAAAATATTGAATTTCATACTAATTAAGCTGTTGCAATCATGATTTTGTGCAAGTTTATCAACATCAAACTTCATCCGTGCTGTTTCTTCATCAATTAGTTAAATTATTTTGCATATTCTCATCCAAGAGCAAAGATCCATAAGCAGAAATTTGCTTCTGCATTAACCTCATAAATCACATTCAATTTACATTACATGCACTGCATTTGGTATGCCAAGATTGGCAATAGCTACAAGTATTGGCTATAGAGAGTGGGTCTTGTATCTTAGCCATAGTTTAAAATCTCGGTATCAGTATAGTTCAATTGTTTTCAGTGTCAATATCATCAATATCGGCCCTGATATAGGCCTATATTAAAAGGTTACTTTCATATCGGGCACCTCAAAACCAATACGATATTGCCGATGAAAATTTTCAAATGAGAAACTTTCTCATAATAAGCTTCGTGAGAAAATCATATAAGAGAGATTTTATGGATGATTCGAACCGTTCATCTTGATCTACATACTCTAATTAGACTACCAATAAAAAATCACGCGATTCTAACTTTTTTTACCGATGCATCAGGTGACATCTTTATTCTACGGTGGTATAACATATGTTTTGTAACCACTTGTTGTATTGGTAAAAAGGCTCGGACTCGCGTGATTTTTAATTGATAGTCTAAATAAAGTATATAGATCAAGATGAACGGTTCGGATCATCCACATAAAAGCTCCTATATAGTTTTCTCACGGTCTTCGTGTGAGAAAGTTTCTCACACGAAGACTACTATATATATATATATATATATATATATATATATATATATATATATATATATATATATATATTTGAATCGACTGATATTTGAAACCATCATCGTAGCGGAACTGACCTTAATTAACAGTAAGATGATTGATTTAATTAACAGTAAGATGATTGATTTGAAAAATACAATGCTATTGCTATGGAAGACACGGGGCATATGTTGGGCAGAAAGGATAGGAAGAGCCTTCTTCTCCTTCTCTTCTTGCTCTCTGTGATGAGCCATCAATTTTTTTGCAAGTTACTTCTTTAGTACTGTACATCAAGTTCAAAGCATGATTAATGCATCTTTTCTTGTAGTTAATAAACTTGTATTGATTTGAATGACAGGTTGTGGAGGTGCTGAATATGCAAGAAATAGTGATATCCCAGTTGTATTATTTCCTAAGACCAAATCCGCACCTGAGGGGCTATCAAGTGTTGACCTTGTAACTACTTTAAGGTGAGCAATCAATTTTTAGTAACTTTGTGTTAAGACACTTGCATTTCCATCCCGTTTTTACTTCATTAACCTGTTACATATGCAACTATTTGATCTTTAAAATTTGCATTTCTTATTATATTCATACCATGAAAAAAAAAAGAGAAGAATAACTGACCAGAAGTTTCTTTATATGGATGCATTTGGAGAGTTGCCATCATATTGATATACAAGTGAGGGGTGCCTACCTTAGATAAGAATATCACAGCTACAAGTGTTAAATGAAATGAGATTTGTTACATGGACAATGCATGTGTAAGAAAACCCTTTTTTTTTTTTTATTAAGGTGCACTTTTAATTATATAATTTGTCTTAAGGATCCGGATTAAAACATCTCAAATGCTATAAATGTGAGTGAGTCCAATCACGACCTCTTAAGTAATAATATGAGCCACAACTCTGGAGCAAAGCATATGAACCACATTACTGGAAAGTTAAGTAATTTTTCAGAACACTAGCATCTTTTTAAACCGCGAGAACATGGGAGACGAGTCTGTGATACACAATTCTAGGCTTTGCATTATGATAGTAGAGATGGATGCATACACCATATGTTTTACCATTTTCACCGGATTTGACCTTTAAATAATTCTTTCATTGTGGACAGGAATTTTAAGGTGGACTTCATTCTTCTTGCTGGTTACTTAAAACTTATTCCCAACGAATTGGTTCAGGCATATCCGAGATCCATGTTAAACATTCATCCTTCTCTTCTTCCAGCGTTTGGAGGCAAAGGATTTTATGGTCTAAAGGGCATCAAGCTGTCATTGCCTCAGGGGCTAGGTGAGACAACAATCTTAACTCTAGTTTCACAGACAGCATATGGAGTTTTTCTTGTTATTTTTTGCATTATAGTTAGAATAACAGTCCCGCCCTTCCTCTCTCCTTCATGCACGAAGGTCTGAATGCATACACGAACATTGCCTTTCATTCTTCTCCGACCGCATTCCACAATCCTACTCTTGATTTCAACAAGGAAATGCTAATTGATAGGCTTGAACTATTGTTTACTTTTATGGTTTAAGGAAAAACAATAAGCGAAAAAATTTATTTCAACTCGTAGTAACAGTTCTGTGTCACTTTGATGAAGGTACCTGCTTACCTTTGTGTTGGGCTATAATTTGTTTCCTTTTATCCTGCATAGCTCCTTGCATAGCTGATGGTAAAATTTTTGGATAGGGTTTTTGATGTTCTTGTTATTGTATCTTTCATTCATAGCTACTAAAGCCATGAATATGTGATCCTTATAATTGAGAGTAATTTCTGCTTCCTTGTGTTCAATTCTGTGATAATTGGTATAGAGTCGGTTAAGACTTTGATCAGTTGATCAGCTCAAAATGAGATTCTTTCTTTTTAACAAAGCATTGAGTTTGCTAACAGAAAACATTATTTGCTAAATGCTCATAATAATTGTTGGCTTTCAAAGGATTAGCTCCGACGAACTTTGATTTTGTTTTATTCTTTTAATCTTGCAGGTACTCCGGTCCTACAATCCACTTTGTGGATGAAAATTTTGATACCGGACGTATCCTGGCTCAGCGGGTTGTGCCTGTACTGGCAGATGACACTACAGAACAGTTGGCTGCGAGGGTCCTACATGAGGTAATATATTCTGAATATATTGACACTGATGAACATGGATTAACTTTAAGATGTTCATAACCTATAAGTATGAAACACATTTTAAACAATCAACATATAATGAGATGGAAAGTAGCTGTTGCAAAATGCTATTTCCTGCACTTGGTAGCTGCAAGAAGGCAGTGGGAAGTTTTTAGATGTCTACTATTGTTCTCTCAAGGTATTTAGAGCTATGATGAATGTAAACTTCCTCTCAATATTAGGTGCTCCATGTAAATTCTAAATGCAAGCTCGGAAGTTATGTTAGTTGGAAAACTCAATAGGCAGGTTGACATCAGGCTGATAACCAGTTGATTATCAGAAGTTATGCTGTAATTAAGTTTTCAAATTTGTCGCTAAAATATTTTAAGGGGGTTCTAGTCCTCCTAATTCTGACCATTGTAGGCTGTTGTTGATCATGAAACCTTCACATCGTATTGCAGGAGCATCGAGTTTATGTGGAGGTGGTTTCCGCTTTGTGTGAAGAGCGCATATTCTGGAGGGAAGATGGCGTTCCTCTCATAAGAAGCAGAGAGAATCCAGATGAATATAGTTGATAATTTGCTTCAAAATCAAGCTTCATTTGGTTTTTGTATCCATTCATCTTTATAAAGCTTCAGCATCCCAGATATCTTTCCGAGCTAAATCATACTTCATATAATTTGGGGTTGCTTTTGTTTTGCCCCTTGTAACAATCTAATAACAGTTTATTGGTAATGTACCATTGCTGATATGATTTGTAAAACATGTTGGTGAGAGTTGTAATGCCATAATTCACGTGAAACAAATTTTTCTAATGTATTAGTACGCGTTATATTGTGAATTTTTTGTTGCATTATACATTGTAACACTTCAGAGTACAGGATTCAGAAACTAATACTAAATTTCTCGGATGCTTAGACTGAAGTTTGAGGTGTTTGTATATAGTACTTAAATCCAGAAAAAAATGTTCCTTTTATTGTGCACAAAGCTGTAATGTTTCTGAGGAATTCAGAGTCACTCACTTCGTTATGATTGCTGCGTGCAGTTGGGTGTTTTCTTCTCGTTTCTTTCTTCCTCCTCAAAAGTTCGCAGTCTGGTCTTAAATTTGTGTACCAAAACAAGCACCACAACTGCAAGGCCCATCCAGATGTTTATCGAGATAGAGACATTGCTTTAGATCTTTGTTGCGACAACTGGGAAGCAAACCTAGGGTCGGATCAGCGATCACGTTGATCAGAATTAAATATAACTAAATATGTTCGCGGCGGGAATTGAATCGGTGACCTGTAGGTGAGCGGAGCGCTTAACGAACTCAAGGCTGACAATGTGACCCCTCGCATGAAGTACTTGACTCGGATTGACAATGGGCCGGTATCATCTGATGTGACATCTAAAAAAGAGGCCTAATTCGATCTCATATTAACATGAGGTGTTAGATTCATTTTCGGGTTACAACCTTGTTTAGAAAAAGAAAATTCTCGCCTACATAAGGATATAAGATTTTCTCATATCAAAAAAATAATCATCTACAACTAGCATATAGCATAATAATAAAATCTCTTTTGCATTACACTTATGTAGTCTATTCATCAAAAAAGCAAAAACAAAAAGAAAAGATTAACCCATTTATTTCTAAAATGCTTAATTTATCAAGACCTAAAATGTAGCACATGCGTAACAAATGGAACAATTATAATTGCTACCTTTCACAAGGCCTTTCTCTTAGAAATTTCATTTTCAACGTGAGCTTTGTGCTTTTTTCAAAACACAAGTAAACAAAAGACAAAAGGTAAAAGTTTACTAGTTTTATAAAAGTAAAATTTTAATCAAAACTTTAATTCTGTGACTCATATAGTAACTTTGTCCGTCCGCTTATCCGTCTTCATCCGCGAAAGAGAGAGCAGCATCGATCCCTCCTCCTCCTCCTCCTCTCATCTCCCTTCTCCTTTTCCTTATTCTTCCTCTCCCCTCTTTCTCCTTCTGACCGATGGTCGGTTTTTCACCGACAACGGCAACATACTAGTTTAAATACAGTGACTTCCGGCCTTTTCTTTTTTTTTCTTTTTTTTTTTTAATATTGAGTAAATAATAGAGTATTTGAAACTTTTGAGTAGAATTATTGGATCCAGAAAAAGTATTTCCTGAATCAGGCCTAAACCCGAACCCAAACACCAACCCGTACCACTAAAAGCCCCTCTTCATTCGTTGAGAGAAAGATCTCTCCTTTTTTTAACTTTTCTTTGCCCAAAATTTTCAACTCGAGCTTCTTCAGTTCTCAAAATCCTTCTGCGCTTCTTTCAAGGTACGAGAATTTCCTCTTCTCCTCGCTCGAAGCTGTCAAGTTACGAAAATTTTCTTTTCTCTTATTTTTCGAACGGAAACGTGCGTTTTTTTAAGAGAGATTTTGATTGCGTTTCTGGCGATTCTCAAGAATGAGCGTGATTTGGATCCAAATGCTCAAGAAATTAGTTTTGTTTCATTTTTAATTTCCTTTTGGTGCGAAATTTTAGCTGGAGTTGGGAAAATAATTGAAAAGGGCAACTAATTTTTGCAACTGAACTGGTTTGCTTGCTTCAGGATGAACTGATTGAACCCTAATTTCTGGTCCTCAGGTTTTTGGAAAGAAATTACTAGATTAGACCTCATAACCCTTTCCCTTTGAGAACCCAAGAATCTGAAAAAACAGATAAAACATTGGTTTCTACTGTTTCTTGGGGTTTCGCCATTCAAAAATATGATTATGTGTTGAAAATACTTAATGCTTATTATTTTTGCTCTTGGAAGTTGGGGGAGATTTGTAGCTTATGTGGAGATTTCAAATGGGTTCTAGGCGCTTCTGAGAAAATTGTTTTGGAGTTTGAATGGTCCTTCATAACTGAAATGCTCTACAAATAGGAAGTGATTAGTCTGGAGCTTCAAATGATCAGAACTTAAGAATTAGATGGATTTTAGTTTTTCTTTAATAGTTACTAGTATTGAAATGCAATGTTGTGGAAAGCGAAAGCGGAAGCTGAGCGATAAAGCAGGACAGGCTTTAGCAAGCTTTAGGAAAAAAACTGTTAAGAACTTTTTGAAAACTTAAAATAGAAAATTTTAAAAAATAAATTAAGAAAATTCATAATTAATAGCGAGTATTAAGAAATTAACACTAAAGTCTAGATGATAACAATGAGCATCAACATAAGAAGATAGTTAGAAGATGATGCACACATCATCAAAATCTTCTAAATCTTGAAGCGGGGCCCTAAAGCGAGCATGGGCATAAGGTGGGGCTTTAGCAGGGTTTTCTACAATAATGTTAAAATGATTATAATAAGTAAAATCTTCAAGAACCTGAAAGTAATTTACAGAGCCAAAAATAAACAGAAACTGTTATCCTACCTCGGATGCTTCTTTCGCACAACGTATATTGTTGTATTCTTAGAATAGCCGAAGTTTAAACTACTGAGACAGCTTGCAAGTGTTTGATCCCATCAGAAAGTTTGATATTATGTAGGAATTACTTGTATCCACTGTTTAAACTCACACTTTGTGGTATTTCAGACAGTTTATAGGAGCTCTTGAAGAAATTAAAAAATTACTTGAACTCATTCAGCGCCAGCGGTGCTTACTGTTAAAAACTTGTAACTCAAATATAACTTGATATAGCTACAAGCATGGCAGCATGCATGGGCGCTGTTCCACTGGCTTGATTAATAATGGTGAAGGCTGGGAAACAAGAAATGAATTGATATATTTGGCTCAATGGTGAAAAATAATGACAATGTAAAATGTAGTGCTTCCCCTCCCAAAAACTAAAAGTGTAGATAGCATAGTGTGGAGCATAAGTTAAATGTTTTTTTTTATACAGACTGATCTTCGATAGTTTTAATAAATAGGGAAAATATTCTAAAATATTAAATTTTAGATATGACTAACATTTGTTAAAAAGAAAAGAAAAACCAGAATCCATCACCCGCCATAGAAAAATCAAATAAACATAGCCACTTCCACTATAAACCAACATATATAATACCAAAAACCCACTACCAAACATCTCCAAGTTTATGGAAACATTGCTTTACAAAAATAAAGTTTATGGAAACAGAAGGAAAGAAAAAAAACACGAGGAATAGAACTCAAAATGGTGGGAGCTGGCGGCTGCTACTTTGAGCTCGATTAGGCCTCATCAGTGCTTCTTCAAACTCTCTCAGGCCTTGTTGTCGTTAGTTAAGGCTTTATTAAGCATCATTGTCATCAACTGGATCTCCCCGTTGATTAACCCTAGCCAACCATGGGCTTGTTGAAGCTTTCTTGCCATCAAATGGGGACCCTGACGAGCTATACGAGGTTGGAATGAACTCGCCGGGGTTTAATTAGGGCTAGACAAGGTCGCCGGAGATTGCTGAGGTCCTTGGAGACTCCACTTTCTCACTGAAGACCATTATCTATTTGCTGCCAAGATTGCAAGACTTTCCCTAGCAGTGAGGTAAGGTGAGTTAGGAATGAGTTTGGGTAATGTTTGCTACCCCAGCTCATGTTTTGTTAATTTTTTTTAATAATTCTAAATAATATAGCATCGCAGGGATTCTGGCCTAATTGAAATCAACTTTACAAAAATAATCAATTAATCGTGACAGCTTTTTCATTTTGGCGCTTTGAGTTTAAAATGGTTTAGGATATACTTAAATTCTTTTATACAAGTGTTCTTTTCAGCTTTTTGTATCTAGGATTTGGGGAGGGGAAAAAATCTTAGATCTCAGTAAAGTTAATTTCTTGATTTTACAAGATTAATTTTTTGAAGTAAGTATGGTAAATTGCTGGTGGATTTTCTCCAAGTCTGAGCAGTAGACTATGATGTGTAGGTTTTTTTGAGAAGATATAATGAAAGATAGAACTTTTTCAACAAATACAAAGTCCTTTAGTTTTGATTTTTTCTTGTTAAATCCATTTAAATAATGAGATTGATAAAATTGAGTAATATGCTACTAAGTTGCCGAGTATATTCTAAGCTATCTGCTTTCTAATTCGGAATACAATTTTCTGATCTATTTTTAACATTTCCTTTCTGTTTAGTTCTGTCAACTAAGAAAGTATATTACACACTATGAAATATAGTTTACATTGTTTGTAATTTTCATGAGCTAGCTTTTTTCCCTTGACCTTCCATGTCATAGAGTTTTATGATCACTTTCCATTTCCTTTAGTATTTTTATGGTTGCATCGATTAAATATCACACTTATAAAATATGTTTTGTATTTTATTATACTGTATAATTTGCTAAGTTTGTACATCTTCAGAAGCTTGATTTGTTAGTATCTTCCCATGGCTTAGTTTGCTGAAGGATTAAACATTTCTTCTCCATTATGTTTTCAACATGTTGTCACAAAAGCTTAGTTTGGCATATAGAACATCAAGATGGGTGTAGGTTTTTTATTTTTATGGCACTTCAAATTGACAGTTCTATGTTTTCTGCTGTTTTAAAATTTTATGAATAGTAATTGTTGCACCACTGGTTCGGATAATCTCTGGTCTCTAGTTATTTCACATCCAAACACAGGTACCATATTTTCTTGTACTCTTGTTTTTGTGAGTTTATTAGTTTTTGACCCTCATGTTAAAACTGTATGTCTTGCCGTTCCAAAGGCAGTAAACTTGCCAGTTTAACTTGTATTTTTTTTCCTTTCTGTATACAGCATTTTTACATATATATCATACTCTTAGTGTTGTTTAATTTTAATCAAAGACTTAACAAAAGGAGAACCCATTCTTTAACTGTTACTAATCTCTGTCAATTTACATGTACAGTTTCCAGAATTCAGTTTCTTTATTTCTGCCTGATTTGCTGGTTAATGTGTGAAAAAGAAATGTGTATATCGTGATTTTTAAGTTATCAAAGCTTTCGGTGAGAAGCTATCCATTCTGTGTAACATTATAGACCTGTTTGTAAGTGGCTTAAACTATGAGTAGATTGTGTTCAAGTGCACATGCTGAATATCTTATGTGAATTCAACTTTTAATATGGATGCATATGCAAAATTGCATAAACTTGCATCGTAGTTAAGGGTGTTTGTATATGTAAATTATTATTTTTAACTTTATGAAGGTTTAGTATATGTCAATTGTTAGTTTTAATATATGCCAAATGTTAAGGTACGTAGGTAAAGCTGTCAACTATTTTAACTATAATTATATAGGGTGAATATATTGGGGTTTATGCAAAATGCTTCTTTTGGAGGAGTCTATGTTAGTTCCACTGTAAATAAGTAAGAGTTACAGACACGTAATGAGTGAAAACTTCAATCCATTTTATTCCCTTGGACCAAGGGTTGAACTTGGAAGGTTGAGAGAAGTTTAGGACACGGTCCACCACCTCACCAAAAGGAGCTTTCATTGTAATAGTGGAAGTTAGGAACTTACTAATTTATTGGGTGGAGATTGCTTTTGTTCTTGTGGCACATATTAAAAGTGTTCCATTGTCTGCTAAATGTGTATTTTCTGCAGTTTGATATTCTTCCAAGGTGGATTTGGGCGAACAAAATTGCTGTTCAGCTAATGATGGCTTCAGATGATTTCATTACTCTTGAGCCATCCGGTGATTCTGAACATCAAGAGGAAGAGAACAGCCTTCACGAGTCTAATTCAGTTCCAAGTGAAGCTGAATGTGGTACCAGCACTGATCCGAAAGGTTCCTGATGGTGACAATTTAGAGGCAAATGAGGAGAATGATGAAATAGAAGAAGGCGAACATGTACAGGATATAGATCTTGAAACGCCAGAACAACACTTTATTAAAGAGAATCCTAAGTTGCTTGAGGAGACCCCAAAAGAAATTGAGCCTGAAAACTCTCCTGATAATGTTTGTATACACACCATAACTGACATCACTGCTGCCAACCTTCTGATAGACGATAGTCGTATCCTGTTATTAGCGAAGTTTTATTATTCTTATGACTTTAATGTTAGCTCTGAAATCATATCATTTTTTTTGGCGCCAATTTTGATTTATTACGTTCCTAAGGGTTAAATCATGCACAGCATGTGTAATATCAAACAACAACTATTTTTCAGTAAAATGTTTTTATACAGCGTGCTCGTTTGATGATGTTCCATAGTTGTTATCTTCCATGCTTTTTTGTTTTCCCATAATTTGGAACACCAGCTATAGCAGGAGTGAAAAGAGCTCGAATGACATATGTAGATCACCAGGCGTGTGTACGTGTAGTTTATAACTCTCTTACAAGGTTGGGCTGAAAGCAATCCCTTCCCTTCTTAAAAATGTATACCCCTTTACTTTATTACTTGCTTATGCCTAATGGTTACATATGGCGACATATATCTTATGCAGATGCATGTTGTTGTGATCGGCTCATTCTTTAAACTGAAAATTTTATGGTGGATAAAATCCTGATTGCTGTTTATTTCTTCCAGAGAAAGCAAAAAAAAGCTTATGGAACTTATGCAGCAGTGGTCTGAGTGGCATTCTCAGTCCAAGTCTTGTTCCAATGTAATGTTCATTGTCAAGCTTTGTTTCCAACATTATGGTATACGTGTACTGTGTGTTTTCCTTTTATTTAATCTGATTATAATAGCTTTCTTCAGTGCAATCATTATATTATTGGATATACCTTTTCTTTTTTCCTTTTCTTTTTCTTTCTGAGATGTTGGGTGCTATTCTTCAGAAGCAGATTAGGTAACATTATTACAGTACTGGTTGTGAAAGGGAAAAATTGAGAAGCTGCAACCCCCTAATAATGGTAAACATTTAAGCATGGTTTCAAACAAATAAGTTACATAGTTTATCCCTTATTTACATATGTTTTACAAATGAGTATTGACTTGATTCTGTGCATCCAGTTTCCATTCTTTAATCTCATTATGCTGATCGTGTTTAAAAAACCATGTGAGTTTGTTGAAATATACCTTATCCATTCAAACTTTCTTATTTTAAATGCACCAATGTCTCTATATTGGAGTACCACCGAAGGCTTTATGCAATATTGCATTGTCTTCTTTTAGTGTTTATCATGGATCATCCAATTTTGACAATGAGTGGTGCTACATCTACCACTTCTATGCAATTGAGTTTGAAAATGAAATCAGTTGTATCATAGCTCTTTTACTTGTATGTCCTTTATAAATGAGTACTGAATTTATTCTGTGGTCCCTTTACTAATGAATACTTTTAATATCATCCCATTGTGGATGTCTACCAGGTGAACTCAAAGGAGGCCTTAGAATCTGGTGAAGAAACATATTTTCCTGCACTTCATGTGGGCTCAGAGAATACTTCAGCTGTGGTATGTCCTAATTATGTTATCTTTCAGTCATATGTCTACTGAATGAAGCTGGTTTTTGCTTTATTTAATCATTGTCTGTAAAATTGCTGAAGTGACATCCCAAGGTGTATGGCTTGCCAGTACAGTCAATTACCACTATGGGAAGGAATCTTCCAGTATTCTTTTAGACTTTCTTAGATCTGGATAGTGGATAAATTTAGGCCTCTACCAATCTTTGGAATTTTTCTCCATCTATAAGAAGAGTGGTCTTACCCTCATGTAGGACTTACCTTTGATATTTATTTTGCACAGTGTGTTCATTGTTACTTTTTTCTTTTTCTTTTTTCTTTTTCTTTTCACCTTTTATGCTCAAATCCTTCAAGTCATTGAAGTACTCAAGCACCACACTAAGATGGAGTGAGTCAGTGATGCACATATAGACATGCATGTGCCATGCATATGAAAAGACATCTTATCCAAAATGCACCTCAAAAAAGTAGAAGGTTAAGTAAAAAAATAACTTATGATATATAATGGATGTATTATGCTAATTAAACATTTATTTTGCCTCATCATAAATTGATTTAAAGATTTGACCTAATCGATTTAATGAAGTAATCAAATTTCTTGGTTATGCCAATCTATTTAGCTAGTTGCACTTTGAAATGAAAATAAAATTATAAAGAAACGAACAAGTTAGAGAATTACATTGGAATTCTTGATCCACCAACTATAGTATACAACTTTTACACAAAAATATTCCAAATTTAGAAATAAGAAAGTATGACCAAGTGGTAAATATTACAAATGAAGAGGAAGATTTAGATCTATCTGTTAGCACCTTAGTACGTGAATGATGCTTTAGGAAACAAGACATGTACTTTCTATTTGACCTTTTTCTAAGGGAGGCCGCTAAAGGTTGTCGTTTTTTCCCATTGAAAGTTTCTTCAAGCTGAAAATTGCTGAAGGTATTGCATCCACTGCACTATGAAGTTGACCTGCAAGTGCAAGGTATATACGATATCAATGCTTTATGTATTAAATATGGTCAGTGCATAGTTTGAGAACTTTAGAACTAATCTGAGATCCAGTTTTGCCTTGTCTTTTCAATAATATTACTATCCAGGAAAGAGGTCATGTATAGTCTGCTGGAATGCAGTCTTAGTAAATACTCCATTTATCAGGCACCTCTATATGTACCCTTTTGATATTATGTTGAGTCTCGTAACGCCAAGGTATCGTGTTTTTTTAATCCAAAATTTATATACCCTTTGTTTCCAGGATTTACTCACTTTGTGTTTCAACAACTATAACCAGAAAACTCATAATAGAAATTGACATTTTACATAGTATTGAAAGTCACGTTCTAAATATGAATGTTCCAGATACTGAACCCTGTCATGTCGTGGAGCATGTTCGTGAGATGTCTGAAATTCTTTAAATACTTCTTATATACCATTAATTTTCAGTTTTTCTAATATTTTATATTTCCTATTCACATATTTCTTCCCTTCTCTTAATTCAAAAACATTTATTCCCTTTTCACTTTTTGTACTGGCAGTCACTTCATAAATGTAATTTCACTTTTTCTGGAATCTTTGTCAAATGTTGTGTGCAGGATCCTTTTCATCAATCAACTTTGTGTATTGTCTTTCTGTATGCATAGTTCCCTGGGATGTTTCTTATATTTTTGGTTTATTTTGTTGCTTCATTATGTTTCTTGTAAACTTATAGCTAGCAATCTTCTTTTTGTTTATTGAAGTCATTTGGGTAGACAACCAAGCAAGAAATGAAGATATTAAGAGCATACAACTGGATAATGACTCAGTTCCTCTCTATGATCGTGGATATACATTGGATTCAACTTCTCTTGGTGGTTCAGCTGACTCAAGGTATGTGCCTTGCTATCCAGAATCAATAATACATCTAACTTCTTTTTTCTGGAGATAGTTTCGTGAGAAAATCTTTTACTACTACTTTCTATTGTGTACTGGATATGATATCCTCGTATAGGTAATCATGTATCTGCTAATTGCTTATTCTGTCAGTCATAGATTTGACCCTTTTAATCAATTTTCTATCAGCACTTGATCGAGTCGAACAAATATTGACATTATATATGGGGCACAATGATCTTTAGAACTTGTATATTTTACATCTCACTAGTTAAGCAGTGAGACAAATCTCATTTTACATTCTCAGCTTTACCTAGTGTGCTTTTTCATGTCGATTTTGGTTTAGTTATAGGGTAGAATTTGATTTTATAGAACTAGACAGTGGGTATGGATTAAAGACACGAATTTCATAGTTCTGTAGGATTAAAACCTGAACAAGCGCACACTGGGAAGCGGGTAACCAGATCTGTTTGCTGCGATACTGGATGATCATTTTATCAGTTTCGATGAAGTGTCCCAATTGTGTTACATAATATTGAAGAGTGGATACGAAGGATAACATGGAGAAACAGTTGCTTGGGTTTAGAATTTCAACACAGTGAGACTGGGAGGATATATAGAGAAGTGTATCAATATTTAGGTAGCTTTTACTCAATGCTCTAACCAGGAATAACATAAGAAAATGGATCCACAGTGGAGTTTCCCTGAGAAGGGTTTAGAATCTCAACGTACACATCAATGGAAATTTTATTGGAAACTACAATTAGATAATCATACACAATGTTGAAATTACAGAACATGGAGGTAAACCAGCACTCGATGACTTATACTTACCTTAATGTTTTACATAACAACAAAACTTTACATGATCCGTTTAAAACTAAATAAAAATCTACATGTTACGTTAGAAGTGTTAAACTCTTGATTAGTTAGTTTCATACCGGGAGTCTTTGTTTTATTACTAGTTTCTATATTGTTAGGAGTCCTATTCATACTATGAGTTGTATCTTATAATTGCCTATAAATAAAACTAGGGTTTTTCTCATATCGACCACCGAAATCTTTCTAAATTTCATATTAACCCCCCAAAATCTTCATATTTCCAAACCGACACCCCAAATATATAAGTTTGGATAAAATACCCCTCCATTAGTTGTTGTCTGTTTTGTAACGATAGAGAGGTAAAAATACTATTCTACCCCTCAAATTTGATAAAATTCTCCTCTCTTTCTTTCAACCTCTCTCACTCACTCAGACTAAACAGATCTCCCTCCCTCTCTCTCTCCCCCCCTCTCTCTTTTCGGTCTCACTCTCTCATCCACCAGCACAGCAGCAACAATACCGACCACCGCTGCCCCCTTCCCCTTTAGATCTTATTCACTCTTCTCTCTCTCTCTCAGTGTCATCTCTCTTTCTCTCTCTCACTTTCAGATCTCACCACCGGTTGAAGACATGATTTATTTCGAAGGGGTCGAAGATCCTGAATTTGATGACGGATCCCAATCGAGCTGTCTTGCGAATCCTTCGAAAGAGGAGGGGCATCGTAGGACGATTAGCAGCGTGGGCAACCTCCTTAGCCTTGGCCAGCGAGTAGGGAAGCAATTCTCTGGTGTTGGTCTTGGCATCGAGGATGGTGGTGTTGTTGCTGCTGTCGGCGGTTGGTGATGATGATGATTGTGCTCCCCTCATGACCAAGACAATTGCAATGGAAGCAGCTCTCCATCTCAAATAAATAGATGATGCAATTTATTTATTAAATGAAAGGGAGAAAAATGAGCTAGTGGATTCCTATTCCCATTTCTAGCGCAAGCGCAAAGCTTCTCTCGATGGGGATGAGGATGGGGATTGGGATTTGAGAACGTGTAACGTGTTTAATCTTTAATCGGCTTGTGTTGTGTGGGAAAGAAAGCATGCCTCCTCTCTGCCTACCTGAGCATTTGTATTTTTTTTCTTTTTTCTTTATTATTATTTTTAATAAGACTGGCTTTCTCTCTGCAAAGCAAAGATTCTCGTTCCCATTAGGTATTATTATTTATTTTTCTGCCTAAGAGAGATATTATTAGTTAATTAATTAGTCTTGCAGGGGTGATGGACGTGGAGTGGGCTAATTATTCTTGTAGGGTAGCTAATCGCAGTGGGTTGGGTGGCACGTGATGGGATAACGATGAATAAAGAATTGGGGGTATTTTGATAACTTAACATACTACCGGCCACTCATATTGGATTTGAAGGCTCTGCAACGATATCGTGACATGCTAGCAATAGCAAAGTTTCTTTATGATACTTCCATGGGGGATTAGGTTTGTGGACAGATCCTTGGGGTTGATGCAGTTCCTCCTCTTGCCACTACTTTATCCCATGTTCGTCGAGTTGCTATGAGCGGTCACTCCTCTACTACTCCCTCTTCTAGAGTTGAGAACTCTACGATGTCTGCTGGGACTCTGGAGTCGTGGCTGAGGTGGGAGCAATGGATGTCGATGTGAACATGGACGTGGCCATGATTCAAGGGGAGGCCGTGGACGTGAAGACAAGGGTCCATGTCATGGCACTCATTGTGTCTGTACGAATTACATGTCATATAGCTGTTAGGACAAATTTGGGAAACCTGAGTGTGCTCAGGTCGTTGATGCTACTCCTCTCGCTGCTACCTCATCCCCTGCTCCTACTTTCATTGTGCAGATATATAAGCCTGACTACGACACATTCCTTCAGTTTCAGTCGTCCTACTCGATTTTGTCTGCACATAGTACGATGTATAACTCAGCTTCAGGTACGAGTTCATTTATTGTTTCTTCTGCTAAGCCTTGGCTTTTAGATACGCATACACATTGCTGTGTGCATGTAGTTGGATTTTTATGGAAGTTCCATATAGCTGGACACTAATAGATTATTCAAGGTTTGATGGTATGGTTACTGGAATGTAGAGATTAATGACTTGTAACCTATTGCAAATTCCTATGATATCTCTGTGTTTCAAAACTAGAATTTTATTGCTTTAGACAGAACGTAATCTGTGTGGTAATATTTATCTGTGTCTTGGTATTTGTAGATAATAGTGTTCCGTCTTTAAACCAGATAATACCTCAATTATCACCCATAGATTCCTAACAATACAATTTTTTTTTGCTTACTCTTTTGCTGTTCCTGTCAATTTTTTGGGTTACTTTAATTCCCTCTATGACTTGGCCCTTTTAATCTGTGCTGCTATAGTTTTTTGTACACTGTACAGTGGATTTTTCTCAGCAGTCATGAGCATGCAATCATCCAAATCACATGCCCTTCTTTTTAGTCATCCCTACATTTTGTATGATAATTGTTCACTTCTTTTCTCTTTTGGTTTATTGAATAGCAGGATGGGGACCCTGGAAGCTTCTCGCTGTTTCAATTGTGGCTCCTACAGTCATTCACTGAAGGAGTGCCCCAAGCCTCGTGATAATGCTGCAATCAACAATGCTCGCAAACAGCACAATGCAAAACGGAATCCTACACCCGGTTCTCGTGGCCAAGTTCGATATTATCAGAAATCTCAAGGGAAATTTGATGACTTGAAACCTGGATTTCTGACTGCTGAAACAAGAGAATGCTTGGGTATTGGGGTAATAAACTTTTCACTTTCAGTTCAGATATTTGTTGGTTATTGATGGCACTGTTTTTTATAGATTGCACAAAAAATTGTCTAATCTTATTTCTTGATGTTTGTTAAATATTACCTTAGAATTACTGATATTAGTTGCAAGGATCTACTTTCCATCTATTAGCTAATTTGCATTGAGAATATTAGGAATTCTTAAGGCCTGAGTAGGAAGATTTAAACACGACAGAATGACTAATAGACTAGAACCGGATTTGATCCAAAAGGGTAAACCCTTTATGGAGTCTCGGGGTCCAAACTTTAAACATCTATATTTTTATCTCCTTACTTCATATGGGACTAATCCCATGCTACAATCCCTTTTTACCGAATCTATTAACTATGCAACTGAATTATTTCCCCATTGAGCCATCTTGATGCTGAAACTTTTGACAAAGTCCACCTTGGCTTGTATCTAGTGGAGATGATGTCCAATCGATGTCTCGAAGGCCAAACTAACCATGGACATTGATATCACTTGTCAGAAATTTGCTTAAGGCCCACTGGGGAGATTTAAACAATAGAATGGCTATACACATGGTATCGGGATTGAAGCGATAGAGGAAACAGTTATTGAATCTTGGATCCAAACATTATTTAACCATATATATTTGTATCTCTTTGCTCGACGTGGACTAATACCATACCTTATGTGATGCAGGACGGTAGAAGAATTAGGATTTGTGATGGGAATTTGGGGAAGAACTAATCTAGGTTTTCAAATAAAATACAAAAGATAAAGGGGTTCGGGCCTCACATCCGGGTGAATCACACACCCACTCTCAACTCCCTTGAAAGATTTAACTGGAACACAAATTGCTCTCATAATTATTCATTCATCAAGTACTAAAAAAGGTTCAATACATGGCTATAAATAGCCAATAACATGTGCACACATTGTGCAATTAAAGATAAAGATAATAACTAAAAATCTTAACCAAACCAAATCAAACCTAATAACTAATCAAATCAAAACTAATGTAACTAATAAATCTAAATAGAATCTCAACCAAATCCAAATAGAATCTTAACCATTGATGTCCTCATCATTCTTCCCGGTTTTGAAACATTCACCACTAGTGAATAGAGGCGATGATAAGTATCGAGTAGGTCTTCTCACAGATGTGAGCTGCTCCATCTCCTATGATTGATGTCTCCAAGGTGGTACTGATGGTGGTAGAGAAACTGAAAAGCGGGGTGCATCTACTGCTGCAAAGGTCATCGAGTCTAAAATGGTAGCTGGATAGTCAACTGGAACTGAGTGTTGAGTCAAATCCTTGCCATCGAAGACTGGGCTAATACTAAAATCTCGTGGAATATCCAACTTATAGGCATTCGAACCAATCTTCCTTAAACCTTGTAGGGACTTGTACAACGAGCATGAAGGTTCTCTATAGTTCCGGGAGGGAACCTCTCGGGGCGAACTCTAACCATCACCTTGTCTGCAACTGAAAATTCGTGCATTCTTTCATGTAAATCTGCGGTAGATTTGTAAGTTTCATCGCCAAACACAATTTGCCTACTGATTTTCTCACGCATCTTAAGCAGATATATGCAAATGAGTCTACATGCTCTATTGGACCTATGATATGACTCTTACTGACAAAATTGAGTGATTTCTTGTTTTTCTTATTAGTTACCGACCCGTTCTTTTGATTGTTAGTTTGACTCTTGTGCGGGGAAGGAGTCAACACTATTTTCTTTCCATTAAACAAAGAAGTGTAAGTGTTTGACTTTCCAAAGCTTGTCACATCGAGGTCATACAACCATGGTCTACCTAGTAAGATATGTACAACGTCCATGGGTAGAACGTCACACCAAATACGAGTATGATAGCTTGAAAATTGAATAGGCACGAAATAACACTGGGTAATTAAGTGAAAGTTCTTATCAATCCAAGTGACATTGTATGGTTGTGAGTGTGGTTCAGTCTTGAGACCCATTTTCTCAACAGCTGTCGTGGATATTAGTTCACACAACTACCTCCATCAATCATAACCTTATAGTTCGTACCCTCATGTGTGAAATAAGTGTGAAACACGCTAGACCTACGCCAATCATCTTCTCTCGATGTAGCATGCAAACAAGTAATCATGTTCAAGTGTGTGCCATATTTTTTCAAATCCTTTTCAGCATCAGTAAAATCCCCTGTAGGGTCATGGACAACCTCCTCAAGTTCATGATCTTTATCATCGTGAACCTCATCTAGGAGTAGACTCCTCCTTGGACACTTGTAAGCAAAATGACCATACCCATGATACTTAAAACACTTGGTCCCCTTCGTAACCTGCTGCGAGGACTCACCGATCACAGCTTTACCCTTTATATCCTCAAAGACAGTAGTGTTGGGTTTATCATTATTTCAAACTGTTGCTTAGGTTGCTTCCCGACTTTGAAGGAGGAGTTTCTATCGGAAGGTGTTTGCAAGTATGATTCGATGCCTAAAGCTAACTGAAATGCCTCATCGACAGACCATAGTGTGGGAGCATCTCGCGCTGGAAGGTAGGTCTCAATTCAGTGCGAAATCTAGAAAGGGTAAGACGGCTATCTTCATGGATATCACATCGCACTACCAATTCATCAAATTTATTCATGTACTCCTTTACAGTCATGTTCCCTGTTTTAAGTTAGACAGCTTGTCAAGAAGGCGGTCCCTAAAGATAGGAGGAAGGTACCTTTTTTTAAGTTCTGCTTTCATCTTGATCCATGTCATTATTGGTTCATGTCCCCTCTCTTCTAACCGTCTCTCTGCAGACATCCAATACACCTTGACTGACCCTTGTAATTTTAGCTTAGCAAATTAGACTCTACGGGTTTCGAACATATTGTACCAATCAAGAGATGATCCATATCTGCTAACCAATCACAGAAACCTTGGGGGTCATATGTGCCATCAAAATTGGGAACATCTACCTTGACCTTTTGTGTGATATCATCGTGTGGATTCTCATCCTTAATATCTTCGACATTTCCATAATTAATTCTCCTAAGATCGTGACCTCTACCATGCATACTCGCTTTCCTACGATTATCTCTAGTAGGTCGCCCTTCACTGGCACGTGTCTTAAGGCATCTAGACGCAGCCTAAATTCCTCGTTGACTATTTCTTGGTTAACTTGAAACTTTGTGAGGGCATCTAGAATCTTAGCGAGGGTGTCCTGGATGTCATGGTTTTGTTGATTTTCCATGGCTTCCCTAAAGTTCTTGCCACTACGAAGCATGCGCTAGACTAACCTATATGAATGCAATGTGATTTCAACCAAGCACACAAATGGATGCGCGCAAGTCCCAGAAATCAAGACTAAATCTGTGACTATGAATAAAGTAAGACACACCCTATTGGCTATGTGTTGCTAAATGCAGGAAAATGCAAGTCCTAAATATACGGTGGGATGCAACACAATTAAAATTAATAAGCAAATATAGTTAACAATGAACACATCCAAAACCGCGCAAATAACAATAAAAGAATACAAAATTTAATAGTTTGAAGTGTTGGTGTAATTTGGGCTTACCTTGAGGGAGCAGGAAAACTCAAACTGTAGTACATGGACCTTAAAGAGTTCTTGGAATCTTTGTGCGATGCTGGGAGCAGAAAATCTAAGAAAATGACTCAGAAAATAGACCAGAATTCAACGACTCAGCTCTGGCTCAGCTCACTGCTCGGCTCAGCTACCCGGCTCGGTGTTGCAGGACGATCTCGCAGTGTCAGTGAGGTGGCTACGACTGTCAGAGGTCGTGGGGGCGCGGATCTACGGCGAGGCGTCGATTGGCGGTCCTCGATAGCCTGGGATACCGGCGATGCGGTGAGAGGATCCAATGGAGAAGAAGATCTGAGCGACGGTGAGGACTCCGACGGACCTGTTCAACAACGGGGATGTCGGGGAGGCGGACAAGGCGGCGACATCGTTGGAGGGTGGTGGAGGTGGCACACTTGGTGATGGTAGCGTGGATCTGGAGATTGAAGAAGATGAAACAATAATTTTTCTGAATTTTGATTTTTTTAATTTTCTTTTCTTTCTTTTTTTCTTTTTCTTGCTTCTCACTTTTTTCTTTTTTTTTTCAAATTTAAATATAAAAAACAAAAATAAAATAAAACTAGAAGATGGAAGACAAAGAAGATGAAGAATTGGAACTTTCGGTTCTGATACTAAGATGATGTGGGACGGGGTAGAAGAATTAGGATTTGTGATGGGGATTTGGGGAAGAACTAATCTAAGTTTTCAAATAAAATACAAAAGATAAAGGGGTCGGGCCTCACACCCGGGTGAATCACATACCCACTCTCAACTCACTTGAAAGATTTAACTGGAACACAAAATTGCTCTCATAATTATTCATTCATCAACTGCTAAAAAAGGTTCAATACATAGTTATAAATAGCCAATAACATTTGCACACATCGTGCAATTAAAAGATAATGATAATAACTAAAATCTTAACAAAACTAAATCAAATCAACCTAATAACTAATCAAATCAAAACTAATGTAACTAATAAATCCAAATCCAACCAAATCCAAACAGAATCTCAACCAAATCCAAACAGAATCTCAACCATTGATGTCCTTGTTTGGTGGAAAATTGAAGGCATGTGTAAATTCTTTATTTGATTGTAAAGAAAATTACAACGGATCAATAATCCGATTACAAGAGGGAAAATATTCAAGCTTAAATCTCCCCTTTGTTTAATGTCGGTTCTTGATATGGCGATGGAAAGTGAATCTTGTTTTCCGTTGATCGGGTGAACGTCACTATCTTCTGGGAAATCTTCTCTTCAGATTATGGGCGGAGTAGCACAACTCCTGTCCAATAAAATCTCAAAAGAGACTTGAGGCAAAACAAAACTTGTACTCAGCAAGCTGTTAGAAGAGTCAAACTCTTTTGTATTTCTCAGCTAGAGATTCTAGTTTCTCCGGGATTTGCAACCAAAATCTCTGATCACTCTTCAGTAGCAAACTGAAGTATTTATAGGGATTTCAGAGGTAAAACTGTCCCCTAAAAACACTCCATAATGGGGTTAACTCCCTCATTACGTGAGCAGTAATTGACTCAGTAATGAGGGTAGTTATAATCGAGACGCGGACTTTGGACCTCGCGTTTTGCCGATGAGGTGACGCTTGCGAATCGCGAGCTTCAAATTCTGCGTCAAGCTTCATGAGCTTTGGGCTCTGCGTCTGGGGTATTGCATGGATGGCTGAGACGCAAGTTTCAAGCTCTGCGTCTTGCCCATTGCATTGAAGCAGAGACGCGATTTTCAACTTTAGCTTCTTGGTGCAGCGCGTGTGGCTATGGTTAGCCTTGCGTCTTTACTTTCTATGATTTTTGGACAATTTACAGAACCCCCTCCAAAGTTTTCGATATTCCGCAGTTGATTGGGACGGATTTCAAAATACTTTGGACTTTGGTTGAGTTCATGCTTCTCATGATTGGACTGACAATCATTTGAGATGTTATGAGCTTGATTTTGTCTAGAATGTGATCTTCGTGAGTGTACTGTAAAACCTTTTGAAGCCACCAGAGAAATCCGTCGTGATTGTCTAGATACGCAGTCCAGACTCCTCGATGCTCTGAGTTGATTGTTGGTGTACTGTTAAACCTAGGGGTAAACAGTCGTCTGTTTGTGCCAGTGTACTGTTGAATTAATTGCAGAAGTAAAGACTGAATGCAAGTCTTGTAGACGCATGGGTCATATTGCTCTAGAGACGTAGTCCTCACTCGGAGTGGGAACGCATCTATTAATTTGTTGAAGAAACGCGGCCTCTGGAGGGACGCGATCTTTGAAGTGAAGACGCAGCCTCACCCTGTTGACTAGACACAACTTTGGTCTTGTTGAAGAGATGCGACTTTGGAGGGACGCGGTTTTTGTTAAACGTGAGTCCCGCGCATGGTTCACAGTCGCGGTCTCGGCCGCCGACTCGGCGGGCACTGAGACGGATCGGTCTCAGCGACTCGGATCGGTCTTGGGCGATACGCGCAAAACGCTATATAGAAAGCTCAAAAAATTCTAAAAAAATCACGAAAAATCACGAAAAATCTTTAAAAATGTGGATATCCACATTCATGTATCACATGTCTAAAAATATCACTTAACACACTAAACATAAAGCGAAAGCATAAATACACACGTCGTTGGTAGAAGCATATCAAAATTCATGCACATATAATAAATTGCACAAACTACATTCATATAGCACACTAAACATAAAGCGAAAGTATAAATACACGTCGTTGGTAGAAGTATATCAAAATACATGCACAATGTAGTAAATTGCACAAACTACATTCATAAATACATGCTAATGTAGTTATTTTCACATTGAATTGCGACGATCAGGCAGTGACGACGATCTCCAGTTCTGAGCGAGAGAGGTAATTTTTCTTTTCTTTTTTTCTTTATACCTGTTCGTCACAGATGAATATATGTTTCGAGCTGACTCGGTCGAGAATCAGAGTCGACTCGGCCGAGTCACGACTGATTCGGTCGTGAATCCGCCGAGTCGACCTAGTCAACTCCGATTCTCGGGCGAGTCAGTCTCTTTTGAGTTGAGTTGACCGACTCGGGACTCGGACTCGTATCAGAGCGGGCCGAGACGGATACGACTCAGCCGACTCGTCTCCGACTCGGCCGAGTCTTTGAACCATGGTCCCGCGTTCTGGGCGCATTGCCACGTGTCTGGTGGAGTGGAGGGGACATCCTTCCTTTAACGCGTGAAATTTGTGTCCATTTAAGACGCATGCCATGCGTCGGGCGAGGATTAGGCCTCGAGACACGCGCCGCGTATCTCTGCGGATCACTATGCCTGTAAAGATAATAGTCTTTCAGCAGTCATCATTAGACTCTTCTTCTTCTTCGCCGAGCTTTATATCGAGGGTTAAGAAAAGCTTAAAGCTTTTTCCATTTCATTGTCTTCAACACCGATTTCACGGTCGAAATGGCACCGAAGACCAAACCTGCTTCCTCGTCCTCGAGCGCTGTCGCTCCGGAGATTCAAATGGGCGGTCCTTCCACGCAGGATGCCCCCATTTCAAGTAGTAAAATTATCTGATCTGGTTCCGCCATTGAAAGGCTTAAAGAGTTCTCTTAACTCTTAAGTCTCTTTTGAATGTGAACCGCCAACGCGAGACTCATGCCTGTGTTTGATTTTCAGACGCGGTTCTTGAATTTGGTAAGCAAGACGCGGGTTTGACGACCTCCGCGCCTTCGCTTCATTAATTTGAGTCCGTCTCTGTTTGTTGAACGCGGGCCTCGTTGAGCCCTGCGTTTTGGACTCAATGCTCAGAATATTTCTAAGTGTGAGAGGTTTAGACGTGGACTTCATGTGATCCTCGTGTCTTTAAGGCCAGGCGCGAGTTTTACTGAGTTTCGCGTCTGAGTCCGATACTTAGAAAAATTTCTAAAGTTATGGATTTTGAAATGCGGGCTTCATGCAAGCCTCTCATTTTTTGAGTCTGGACGCGGATTTTGCTGATTTCGCGTCTGGGTTCATTCCCGCGTTTGAATTTCAAGCACTTAGCCATTTTCTTTTAGATTTCTGACTAAGTGTCGTCTTCATTGCAGTACGATACTCTTCCAACCCCTTGTCCAAGAAGTGCCACTTTGGGCATGTAGGTGGCGCTGATCGTAATCTGACCTTCGCGCTTCAGAAGACTGCTCCTGTGACTACTGGTAAGTCAAAGGAGCAAAAGGAGAGGATCTCTAAAGCCAGTATGGTGACCCTTCGGGAGATTATCTCTGATGGGCTGTTCGAGTCGGATTCCCGCACTCCGCTAAGGAAGCCTGCTTTCTTCTTTGGTGACGCCATTGAAGAGGATGGTAGGATTCTGTACGACGGAGATTATAAGTGGCTCCATCAGATAGGGGACAAGAGGTTCTTTCTTCCCAACATGGAGAGGATGTATCCCTTGTCCTATCTTTAACATATGTCCGTTCGTCGTACGATGTAGTGAGATCTTTCCCGGTTTGTCTCCGGCGTGTCTCTCGGCAGATTAGGTGCCAAAGAAGTATACCCTGTTGGCCATGGAAAGATGTCTTTGGTTTATTTCCCAGGTTAGTCAGGCCTGAATATCCGAAAGGAGAAACCCCTCAGCTTGTCGCCTCCTTCATCAATCAATTTTTGAAAGTTAGGGGTGATTTTCCCGTTGACTTTCGTCCGCTCGGGTGGGTCCATTCTACTGACAAATCATGATGGGGGTAGAATGGTTGGATTTGTTCTCGGGGCTCTGCTGCAACTGGTGGGGTTATACCATTCGGTTAGGGCCGTACAGTATGGCCTCCCGCAGAGTTCCCACAATTTTTATGGCATCTTAGAACATTATAATTCTCTGACAGGCACATTTTTTAGCCCAGTCGGAGAGATGGGGCTCTCTCTTCATGAGCTATATGAAGTCTCGGGGCTAGTCATGGGAGATGTCCCTTATGAAGAATACGTCCCGACTTCTGAGGAGCTTCACCTCTTGAGGAAAGAGGACCCTCAGGTTTACGAGACATACTGGGAAGTGTTGTGCCACTTCCATCTCTACGGGCAGATATCCTTCTGGAGTAACAAGGGTGTCAAGCAGATGTCCTGGGCGAGCTATCTGTTCAACGGCATAAATGAGAAAGATAGCCCAGTGACTTGTCTGGCCCCTTGCACTAACGAGGAAATTGCTGAGAGGATTAATGCCTTTACAAGCTCCTACACTACCGAGTCGAACGAGGACACTTTCAAACCTGATATGGTTTTAAAAATTTTCATCACCAGGCCCGAATTCTCATTTCTGACCGGGCTTTGTTGGCGGGCTTCCTCATGCTCTGGCTGAAGCGTTGTGTGGTGCCAACGCTGCCGCATGAAGTAGTCGTTGTCGATGTGGCGTACCCAGCGGTCTTGCTTGCCTATGGGAAATCTATCGCTCTCCTTCTCCATTTTGTAACACTCCTTTTGTCAAATAAGAGTGTTTGTATTACTTTTATTATTTTCGAGTCAAATAATAAAAATTGTTAAATTTTTGTCTCGTCTTTATCTTTTTCGGACTCTTTGATGCCTGGATGAACTCAGCTTTCATAGTCGCCCTCCTTGACTGTTTATATAAACGCAGCCTTTAGTCGTTTTGATAGGGTATGGCCATGAATAATAAACTCAGGCTGTACTGAGTTCATGATTGAGACGCGACTTTCATCTGCAGTGGAGACGCAGTTTTGGGCTGCTCAAGAATGACGCGCGGGTCTCAACTCATGGTTCAAAGTCTCGGTCACGGCCGCCGACTCGGCCGGCACCGAGACGGATCGGTCTCGGCGACTCGGATCAGACTCGGGCGATACGCAAAAAACGCTACATAGAGCGCCAAAAAAATTATGAAAAAATCATGACAAATCATAAAAAAATGTAAACATCCAAATTCATGCATCACATATTCAAAACATATCACCTAACACTCAAACATAACGTGAAAGCATAAATACAAGCGTCGTCGGTAGAAAAATATTAACCTAAATTAAGTTAACTAAACTAATTTAAATTAAATTCAATTCAATTAAATGAAACTACATTAAATTAAACTAAACTAGTTTATACTAGATTAACCTACACTAACTTAATTACCTAACTTCAATAAAATTATTAAATTACCTAACGTAATTACAAAATTTTATTAGATTAAATTAACTTAAATTAAGTTAAATTAACTTTACCTAAACTAAACTAAATTAAATGACATTAATGCAAATTAATTAGAGAGAGAGGAACAGAGAGAGGGAGAGAGACTGAGACAGAGGAGAGAGAGGGGAACACAGTGGAGGAGAGAGAGACGGAGAGAGAGAGAGGGACAGAGAGAGAGAGACAGAGAGAGACTGACAGGGAGAGACAGAGAGGGGGAGAGAGACTGAGAGGGAGAGGGAGAGAGAGATACAGAGAGAGAGAGAGATACAGAGAGAGAGAGCGAGAGAATCCGACAGAGAGAGATACAGAGTGAGAGAGAGAGAGAGTCCGACAGAGAGAGATACAGAGTGAGAGAGAGATACAGAGGGAGAGAGAGAGAGATAGAGTCCGACAGAGAGAGAGAGACAGAGAGAGAGAGAGCAGAGAGAGAGAGACGGAGAGAGAGAGAGGCAGAGAGAGACGCTGCGCCGCTGCGGGGGAGAGAGAGAGAAAGAGAAGGAGAGAGGCACAGAGAGAGGGGGGAGAGAGAGACTGAGAGGGAGAGAGGGGAGAGGGAGAAGTTACCTGCAGACGGACGGCGACGGCGACGGCTACGGCGACGCGGGGGGACGGCGAGGGCTTCGCGGGGGGGACGACGAGCGAGAGAGAGAGAGAGATCAGATCTGATCTCTCTCTCTCCCTCAGCGCGTTTTTAAGGGAGGCGTCACGGGCGCCGAGTCGACCCGGATCGGGTCCGACTCGGACCCGATCCGGGTCGACTCGCCGATCTTCTATTGACTCGGCCCTCCGAGTCGTACCAGAGGGCGCCGAGTCGGATACGACTCGGCCGAGTCGTATCCGACTCGGCCGAGTTTACGAACACTGTCTCAACTGGTTGGTGGGGACGCAGCTCTAACTCGATAGAGATGTGACTCTGGTCCCTTGAGAGGGCGTGTTCTTGAAGCGCGAGCCTGCGTTCTTGATAAAGGAGACACGACCTTCATGTTCATGAAAGGACGCGGACTTTAGGACGCAGCCTTCAAGTCTTGTGAATGGGTGTGAACTCAGGACGCAACCCTGAATAGTCGTGGAGGGTGGTCCCAGCTTGCTGAGGAGACGCGGCCCTGAACCACTTCAGGAGACGCGATTGTGGTCTCTTCAGTAGGAATGAAAGGAACGCAGCCCTCGGGTCTATGAAAGGTCGCGAACTTGTGGACACGACCTTTGAGTCTGCGCCCGACGCAGCTTCCTAAGCGTCGCGTGCACTCCATCTTAAAGATCTTATTGGATCTTTTAATGCCAAGTCGGCGTTGACGATTGGGGACTTGTGTCCTTCGATGTTTCCCGAAGTGGCAATCCACGCGTCAGCTCTTTATTGGACTTGATGTTCGTGTGGGAATTAAGGCTAATGGCTTTGATTTTTATGCCATTAATTGTAAACCTTATGGCTTGCCTATAAATAGGCCTCACCCCCTAACAGTCTATTATTTAGACTGTTTCCCTTTGAGAGCATGCGCTTTGAGGGTCTTCGTCTTGATTTGTCTATCTTCCCTTCAAGGAGATGTGTTCCAATGAACAGCAAGAACTCAAAGCTTTCATGCTTTCTGAACTCAAAGTTTTCGTGCTTTCCTTTATCTTCTCCAAAGATTATCACTGTCAAGATTTTTCAAGATAAAAAAGCATCGCCTTAAGTGTTTTTACGGCCGCGCCTTGATGAATGAAGTTCAACTCTAGAGAATTCTCCCCCGGGTAGGAACTATTTGTCGCCATGAAATACTCAGTCCCACTGAGTTTCCATTTTCCTGTCCATTGAAGAAATTCGATCTCTTGATCTCCTCTTAAAGTCTGATTGATGCGCCCGTGTTCGGTAGTCGTATCTTTCAGACTTTTTGATGAAGCGCGAGCTGAGTGACTTTTAATTCTAAGTCACAAGTCCTTTGATCTTGAAACGCTAGCTTTGTACATAAAGCTCGTGTTTGAGGTTCTTGCCTTAAAGAATTCTAATTCTTTTAAGACCCTGGACTTGGCTGTGGCAACCCCTGTATCTCAAACGCGGTTGTGGCGAACTCTGCGTCTGGGCGACCTCGCGTCTTATATCTTGGATGCGGGTCTAAAACCAGACCGCGTTCAGATATGCACTGGTCAACTCCGCGTCTGAAGTTCACTGCTTCAATCGCGTCTGCCCTTCAGCTTTTCTGTTCCCGCCTTAACAGATTTTTAACTTTTTGGTTTTTTGCTTCTTGCAGGTTCTGACAGCTTCAGTCAGTCTTCTGCGTCTTTGCTGGGCTCTTGGGAGAATATTTCGACCGACCAGCTTGTTCGATTGGCGAGCACTCGGGGATTCAAAGCTCATGTTCATGGGCAGGGAGGCTTCGCGTGGTTAATGATACCCGTCAAGGCCTTATTGGACATGACGCACCAGCAATGTCCCGTGTTTGTCATGGTCACAGTGGGTATTGTGGTGGGTATGGTCCTCTTGCAGGTCACGGGAAAGAGGATGCCACCAGTAAGGTCTCGGATCCTCCTTTCACCAATCTTACCCCCAGAAGTGACGTCGACGAAAAACCCATGCTCATTGGATGACATTCTGGTGGTGGAGATGCTCATTAAGCGAAGGATTGCAGCCCACACCAGTTGGTTGGGTGGAACCAGAATGTTCCTCTGTATTTCGACCTCGAGAAACACCATTGTTCTCGGTTAGCGATGAGCTTCTTCAATGTTTACATCATGCATCGTGATGTGACCAGCATCCGATCGTCTCAACAATGATCGACTGCGACATGATTCAGTGGAAGAAGAAAGGAACCTTTCTCTGGCGCTCTTCCAAACATCTTGTATTTGGAGCAGTGTAGATGTCTTGAGGAGTGAGTGCAACCTCTCGCTGAGAGAGAGGGACTTCTTTGTACTCCTTCATTGTAACACTCAATCTTATTCTATAAGAGAGCGTCTTGTATCGCTTTCATATGTTTGAATATCAATAAAAGTGACACTTTTTCTTGTCTTCTGATATGTCTTGAATTCCTTTTTTGCATTGAAAATCAAACACATAGAAGTAGAAACTCTTGACTTGCTAGAAATACGATAATTACTTAACAAGTCAAAGTTGTGAAAAATTCCGTTTCGGAATTTAAGATTACTGTCAGAGGTATGATATTAACTTGACAGGAATGTGGGTCAGAGGTGTGATATTAACCTGACTCAACGGGAGTTTCAGCTTCATTTGGGAAGACTGAAAACATCACTGTCATAGGTGTATTGTTAAACTTGGCAGTGATGGTAATGCTAGAGGTGTAATTTTGAACTTGGCATTGGTTATCTCGACTTCGATAGGGAAGGTCGAGGGAAAGTCATTGTCATAGGTGTATTGTTGAACTTACCAATGAACTGGACGCTAGAGGTGTGATGTTAAACTTAGCATCGCTCATCTCAGCTTCGATGTAGAAGCCTGAGGAAAAGTGACTATCAGAGATATAATATTGAACTTGGTAGCAACTTAATCACTGTTAGAGGTGTGGTGTTAAACTTAACAGTAATTTGTCAGAGGTGTAATTTTAACTTGACAGAATTAGTTTGTGATAGGAGCAATTTTGAGGACTTGTCATTCTATCAATGAGAATTGACAAGTGGAATTTGGAATGTCAGGGATTTAATTTTAACTTGACAAAAATTGGTTATTTGTGACTCCATGTAGAGGAGAGACAAGTGAAGCTTGTACTCACTGGGGAGTATTGAAATTTTTCATTGTCAGAGGTGTAGTGTTAACATAGCAATGATTGCATTTGTGGGCTTACCACTCTATGGAAGATAATTGATAGGAGATCTTGGGTGGAAAATAAAATGAACTGTCAGAGGTTTAATATTAACGTGACAATCGTTGATTTCCTGGGACATGGGAGATTCGCAGTTAGAAGTGTAGTATTAACATAACAGCGAGAATTTTTAATGAGTTTCGTTATCAGAGGTTTAATATTAACTTGACCGAATCCACTGAGGGTTGGAAATCTGGTTTGTCAGAGGTTTATTGTTAACATGATAAATCCCAGTTTATTTCATTAGGGAGATGAACACAGGTATTTTTGTGGCCTTACCATTCTGTGGGTGAGAATTGGTAGGAGATTTTGGAGGAGAGGATGGGATCAAGTCCCTTAAGATTTTTAGCAAACCCTCAGCTATCAACGGATTTGGTGTCTTTACCAACTACCATTTGAGTTGGGCTAGCCATGTTATTCCCTTAGCATGATGAGTTGTCGAAGACTTATGTTGGGCTTAAAAGCCAACATTTTCCTCTATCCTTAGCCATTGGAGGCGTCGGATGTTCATAGATACGCTAGAGAATAGTAACAAAGCTAAAATCGAAGTCTTGCACTTTGTTTCTTCTTTAATATTTACATCATGCATTATGATGTGATCATCGCTTGATCAGCTTGACACGGGTCACCCGTGATGTGATCCAATGAAGGAAAGAAGCTTTTTTGGATCTGAAATTTTGATCAAATGTGTAGTATTAATCTGATCAGGAGAAGAATACTATCAAGGATAGTATTTTTTTAAAAATTTGCCGTTAATTGGCATCATGAGCGTATCACCGTCTGGGGTTATAAGGTGATGTGCTCCATTTGAGTAGACCGACTCTACTACAAATGGTCCTTCCTATTTGGGCTGGAATTTTTTCTTGGTCTTATGCGTCATCACTATAGGTCTTCTGACGGCTAAGACAAGGTCGCCTTTCTTGAAAGTCCGCTCCTTGACTTTCTTGTTGACGGTTCTGGTAATTCAAGCTTGATAGAGCTCGATTTGCTGTCGAGCTTGCAGGCGTTTATCATCTCAAGCTTCCAACTCTTGAAGTCGCAGTCGATGCTTCTCCTCATTTATCATCTCTGCCGTCAAGGCGACGCGTAGAGATGGGATTTAGATTTCCAGTGGGAGTACAGCTTCGCACCCATATACCAAGGCGAATGGTGTAGCTTTTGTTGGGGTTCGAACCGTCGTGCGATAGGCCCATAAGCATTCACCTAACTTGTCATCCCAGTCACGTTGGTTTTTCGAGATGAATTTCTTGAGAAGTTTTCCAATAGTCTTGTTGAAAGCTTTTACGAGGCCGTTAGCGGCTGGATAGTATGCTGTTGAAGACACGCTCTGGATCCTGAACTTGTTGCAGAACCTCTGAAAAGTCTGGCTGACGAACTGGGGCCTATTATCATGAATAATCCGTCGTGGTATACCAAAGCGGTAAATGACGTGATGTTTAACAGATTTGATCACGTCAGATGCCTTTACCTCCCTCAAGGGAATAGTTTCAGCCCATTTAGAGAAGTAATCGGTTATAGCTAAGATGAACTGATATCCTTTGAATGAAAGTTGGCTGATAGGGCCGACCACGTCCATTCCTCACATCTCAAATGGCCAGGTTGAAGTTGTAGAGCGAAGATATTCTTGTGCTTGATGGATGAAATCACCATGGATCTGACAGGCGTGACATCATTTGGCGTAAGTGATGGCGTCAGGGATCATCTTAGGCCAATAATATCCCAGTCTTCGAAATCGATCTCCAAGTTTCGGACCAGGCTGATGAGCTCCACACAAGCCATCATGCGCTTCTTTGAGTACTTCCTGTGCTTCCTTCTGTGACAGACAGCGGAGGAGGATCCCATCATGTGATCGGCGATACAGTGTTCGTGTGATCGCATTATAGGGCTTTCCTTCTAATGGCGTCGTCTCTTTGGGATCATCAGGAAGAATGCCATACAGTGCATAGTCGATGTACTGGAATCGCCAATTCCTGAGTTCTAGACCTGTTGAAGTCTTTAAAGCTTCTTTGGCTTGACAGTCTCCTGTCGGCTTTTGATGATCTTCAAAAGCGATTCTTGGGCAATACAGGTCGTGGCTGTAGACAAGTATTTTCTCTATTACTCTAGCTGGAAGGGCTAAGGATGCAGCGAGAGATGCTAGTGCATCTGCATGCGCATTTTGCTGGTGTGGTACATGGTCGATGTAAAAGTTTCCGAACCTCTCGGCCATAGAGATAGTTGCGTTGAAATAGGGTACTAAGTCTTCATGTCTGACTCCGTACTCCCCGCGAACTTGGTTAAATGAGTTTAGAGTCACCATATGCTTCGTGATTTTTAACGTCAATTTCATTGGCGATTTGCATTCCAATCAAGAGAGTATTGTATTCCGCTACATTGTTGGAATATGGCTCGGTTAATGAGAATGCTCGAGGAATTACATAGTTATGTGGAGAGACAAGTACTACCCCCACTTCTGCTATGACATGCCCTCGCGGACCTGTTCTCGATGCACCGTCGAAGAAAGTTGCCATATCTGTCCTTCGAAAGACGTCTGGGTCAGACAAACTTCAGCAACCTCGTCTGAGAGATTCTCATAAAGTTCGGTCTCTCTCGGATCTGGATGTTCAGCCAGGAAGTCTGCCACCGCTTGTCCCTTCACGGCTTTTTGTGGTAGAAATCGCATCTCATATTGGGAGAGCAGTATGAGCCATTTTCCCAGTCGACCATTTAGCAATGATGACTTTGTCATAAGCAACCTCAAAGGGTTAACTTTTGATATGACATGTATAATTTGGCCCACCAAATAGTGTCGCATTTTCTGGACGGCGAACACCAACGCCAAACATTCCTTTTCGATCGGGTTGTACCGATGTTCGGCTCTGATCATAGTTCTACTCAGATAGTAGATTGCATGCTCGTGTCCCTGATCATTATTCTGGGCTAGCAACGCTCCTAAGGAATGATCCATCGCTCGAACATACAACATGAAAGGTTTCCCTGAAACCGGAGCTGTAAGGACGGGTGGTTGCGTGAGGTATCGTTTGATTTCCTCGAACGCTTGTTGGCAAGCATCGTCCCAAATGAATGAGACATCCTTTTTCATCAATTTGGTGAAGGGTTGGCATCGTCCTGAGAGATTTGAGATAAACTTCCGGATATATGCTAATCGCCCTTGCAATCCTCTAAGCTCTCTGAGATTCCTTGGAGGTTGCATCTCTTGGATAACGCGGACTTTCTCTCGGTCAATGTGGATTCCTTTGGATGTAACAACAAGCCCTAAGAATTTACCGCTGACTACCCCTAGAAAAGATTTGGTGGGGTTCATCTTCAATTGATGTGCCCGCATGATCTCAAAAACCGTCTTCAGATCTGCTATGTGATCGCGCTTGGTGCGATTTTTCACTGCAATGTCGTCGACGTATCATTCCACTGTTTTACGCATATGCTCGTGGAAAATTGCATTCATAGCTCTCCGATACTTTGCCCCCGCGTTCTTTAGTCCGAAAGACATGACAGTATAGCAATATACCCCCAGTGGTGTCCTGAAAGAAGTATATTTTTCATCATCATTGTACATTTTGATTTGATTGTACCCTGATAATCCATCCATAAAGGACATTCGATCAAACCCACACGTATTGTCGATCATGACATCCATGATTGGGAGAGGGAATTTGTCTTTGGGACAAGCCTCATTTAGATCGCGAAAATCAATGTAAATCCGGATCTTCCCTTTTTTCTTGGTAACGGGGACGATATTGGCTACCCAATCAGGGTGTTGTTCCTCCCTGATGAAGCCAGAGTCTAAGTTTTTTGACTTCCGACTGGATTGCTTCCATTATTTCTGGACGGAATCGCCGCTGCTGCAGTTTGTGACTGATTTCGCGTCCGAATCAATATTGAGGCGATGCATAGCCACCCGAGGATCAAGCCCAGGCTTGTCCTTGTAATTCCAAGTGAAAACATCTATATACTCTTTTACAAGAGATATTAAATCTTCCTTCTCGGAGGGCGATAGGCTTTCGCTTATAAAGATGGGCTTAGGATTAGCCTCATCTCCCAGATTGATCTGGGTAACCTTATCTTCTGTGGTTGGTTCACGTTGTCTGAAGCGAATATCCCAGAGAATGTTTAGGTGTTTGATCCAAGGATGTGTATCAGACTGGATCGTTTCTTCATTTCCGTTTTTCAGGTGACTTGTTGAAACCATGTTTACTGAAAGTTCTCCGAAGATGTTGCCGACACTAACATCCGACTCTCACGATGACGTGCCCAATGAGAAATTATGGTATAATGACTTTTCTGACTCAGAGGCTGATAGGATCGAAGTTGACACATAGCCCAACCCCATGCGAGTTCGATGATAATAATCAGGGGTCTTCCCTTTCGGAACGAAATATCGAAGTAGTGTTCTTCCTTTGCCGAAGTTCAAACCAGGGCCATTTGTTAGATCATACCCCATGCTCTCCATCATTCTGAGTACATTTGGCTCATAATAAGAGAACTGAGGGGATTCGTTCTCGCTTTCTGAGTCTTCGCAAGACATCAATTTGGACTTAATTCTTCCGAAAAGAATTAGTTTTTGGCCTTTGCGTCTTGCTGGGACCATGAATATTGATTCTTGCGCATCACCGACATCTTGGTACATTTTGAGGGATGACTTCATTGGTACATGCAATGATGTCAGAGCATCCATTGCCGGCTAGGGGTCATTATCCACCTTGGTACTAGTGTCTGACGACACTGAATCAGAAGCAAACACAGAAAAGTAAGCCAAATTCAACTCTTCATTAATATACCACTCGCCTACATCGTCGGCGGTGTTATTACCATTGAGCTTATTAATGCTCGTTACAAGTGGATTTAGTTCCCACATGCACTCCTCCTCTGCCTCTGGCTCAGTGTCAGCTTCATTAACAGTCTAGTTCCTCTGGCTGTGGGTTCTGGTTCGTCTCCAGAGAGTCTTGGTACAGCAGGGAGTCTATGAAATAGTTCTCTACCCCCTTGAACGGATGCCTTTCGGCAATCAACGTTCGGACTTTCCCACTTCCGTCGATGTACTTCATGACTTGATGGAGAGTGGAGGGGACGATGGAATTACGATGAATCCACGGTCGTCCGAGCAGAAAATTGTACGAAGTGTCGCCGTCGATTACATAGCACGTCACTTCAGATCTTAGGTCCCCGATCTGACATTTGAGCTTGATCTTTCCTATTGGGCGCATACCGTTGGCATTGAAACTATAGATGGTAGTTTGGGTGACGCTCAATCGGTGGATGGGGATCCTTAAGTGTTGCATGACCCGGCGAGGCATGATGTTCAATGCAGGTCCTGGATCTACGTGAATGCGGCTCACTTCAGACGATCCAATGTACCCTGTGAAGTGCAGAGGCCGATCATGTTTTCCCTTGACCTGCATGTCATCTGACGTGAAGGTGATACAGGGAGCATTGTGAGAGACGTGGAGGCAATCCTTTTCATCTTCCTCCTGTGGTCCAGCCAGGATCTGGGCCATGAAGACCTCAGCATCAGTTAGGACTTTCCTCAGAGCTTCTCTTGTTGACTTTGATAGTCTCAGGAGCTCGTAAAGGGTGTGATCCTGGCTGGGATATTCGCTAGTTGGGCCAGGACGTCAAAGCAGTAAGGTGTTGGAGATCCTTCTGCGTTGTTCTTTGGGAGAGCCTTGGAAAATCGAAACTCTTTCTGCTTCTCCATAAGTTGCTTCGCGAGGGCTTGGTTGGCTCTGCAGTAGGTTTAGGAGGCTTGCCCCCATCTCATCGTACTTCTTTAAATACGACTGACCCGAATGAGTTTCTGCCACGAGCGATTTATTGAGCTCTGCGGCAAGGACGATTGTTTCCTCTTCCGAATCGGTTAGTGAGGGAACATCGATTTCTGCTTCCCGGAAGAAGCGCACACCACATTGCAGGACCAAGCTTTTTCCTTACCTTTGGACTTTCTGTTGGTAACAGTAGTCTACTGTTGGCCATCTACAAGGTCGGAATGAACTCACATAATTTCTCCCTGAGGTGTAGGATATGCACAAAACCTTTCTCCTGCGATGATGTGGGTCTGTATCGATCATTCTTAGTTCCCCTTTCGGGATGGGAACTACTCCGGACGGTGCTGGAGGATATTTTTCAAACTGAAGAAATGACGTCATATTAGCCGTCATTTTCTTCTGTTCTGGACGGAGCTTTAGCACTTCTGCATCAATCAGAGCCTGAAGTATATCTTTGAAGACATAACATTTTTGGTGGGGTGCCCTAGCATCCTATGATACAGGCAGTAGTAGTAGTTAGGATTGTCGGACTTGCCGACTTCCTCAGGACGTCTAGCTTCAGGAAGCTTCAATCTGTTGCTCTTGTTGAGCAACTTGAACATTGAATCGACGTGTTTGTCCTTGAAAGTGTACTGCTTGTTGGCGCGTGGCTGACTTGAACAACCTCCTCCTCTGGCTGGCTGGGATTTCATGGGGGATTTTGTCTCTGTCGCCAATGTATCCTTTCTTTTTGATTGAAAAGATATTTCTGGCGCGTGCCTTGTCGACTTTTCGGGTCTGGGCTTGTTTTTTTCCGCCCTCACCCTGGCGACAATTTCTTCAGCCTGTTCACCTTGCTGGGCCAATTGCTTCCAGATGCGGCTTTCAGCAACTCCTATCTAGGCTAGGAGTGAAGTTTGTACATTGTGGCGGCATGTTTCTACCAGGTGGCCTGGGTCATACCGCTAGGACATCGGAGCGTCATATTCTGAAATCTCTCCACAAATGCTTTGACGGACTCTCCCTTTCGCTGCTTCGTTGTCAGGAGAGTGGGCATTGTAATCTCTGAGTCGTCTTCAAAGAAGCGTGTCAGGAAGAGCTTCTCCAAACCACCTCAATTTTTGATGGAGCCTTCTGGGAGTTTCATGAACCATTCAAAGGCAAACCCTTTTAGAGTGCCGATGAACAAACGTGCTAAGATGGCATCATTATCTACCACATTTCCTGTCTGAGACTTGAAGTAGTAGATGTGTTGGTTCGGTGACCCTTTGCCGTCGAAAGTCTGTAGGGTCGGAGCTTTAAACTTAGGAGGGTATGGAACAAGGTCCCACTCGGCCGGATATGGCCGAACCACTCCTGCTTCTTGGAGGCCTTTCCGGTTCGTAAGTGCTTCCAGACGCTGCTCCAATTGACTCATTCTTTTAGAATGGGTACCCCCGTTCTCGGGTCGCTTCCTCTTTAGACGAGGATTTAGACGACTCGGAATTAGATTGCCCCTTCTCCTCGATATATACGAAGGACGGGCTTTCCTCTTACTTTCGTTTGCCTTTAGACTTCTTAGAAGAAGCTTTGTCAGTTGACTTCTTCTTGTCCTCGAGCAATTGTGCAAGCATCTGCTTGAGGGTATCGATAGATTCTTGTTGGGCGCGAATCATATCGAATTATTCCCTCTGGACCTGGGCTTGCTGTTCTAAGCGCATGGTCGTCTCCTTAGGAGTGTTTGTCATATACACAAAGGCTTCCTTCTCTATAGAAGAGTTCGAGGCCTGCAATTCTGCGATGGGGGAGTGTGATTCACTTACTTCAATGCCCCGAGCTAGGGCACTGTAGTCGACCGGGGCTACTGCACCAGTCCGGGTGCGAGTATGCCGGTACACTCCTTCTGGTTGTGTCAGACTCGTCAGAGCTGACCTCCGGTTGTTTTCCCCTGTTCCTGCTCGCCATGTTTGCAGTGACTTCAGGGCACTCCATGTCAGAGAAGGCTTCCCTTCTGTGAGAACGACGCCTTTTGACTGATTGGGAGTTTTGAGGTTAGTCGCCTGAATACCGACTGCTTACCTATATGAGGGCTATAGCGACATTCAGAGAGCATTGCTGTGATGAGCCGTTCACCGCAATAAGACGGAGTGATCTGATTGGCACTCCTTTTCTTTGTCAAATAATCTCTTAGATCCGTCGGAGGGGGATCAAAGAGATTAGCCTCGGGTTGTCGAGGGCTTTTCAGCTTCTGAGGGCCAACCTTACGTCGAGAATTTGAGACGAGGGTTCAGAAACACGGAGCTCACGTTGTGTAGAACAGGCGTAGCTCTCGCGTTTTGACTTTGAAACGTGGGTCTCGTGCCTCTGCTGAGCAGAGACGCGGACCTTACGTTGCTGATTGTCGCATTTGGTTAGCGACGGTTGAGACACGCGGACTTTCTCAATTCCGCGTTTGGTTGTAGAGACGCGGGTCTCGTGTCTCTAAGAAGAAGTATAGCCCTCGCGCTGCTGAACGTTGCATTTGGGAAGTGAAGTCTCAGAAACGCAAGCTTGTTGGGCTTCGCGTTTTGGTCTCCATATGCAGACTTTGCGCTCTGATGTAACTTAGAAGAGACGCAGGTGTGAGCCTCGCGTTCTGTATCTGCTGGACAGTTGGCTGTTCTAGCTTCTTGCGCATATAGTTGACGCGCGCGTCGTCTCTGTCGACGTTCAGCGTTCCGGTTACGCCGTACGGGTTGCTGGGAACCCCGGTAATCTGGAACTGAGGAAGAGGACGGGCATGAACGGGCTGAATATCAGCCACGCTAACCTCGCGGGTCTCGTGGGAGACGTTGACGCGGGTGTTACGTGTGATGTGGTTAGCCATGACACTCTTCTTGTCAGTCGCGTCTGAAGGGATCTCAGAGCGAATTTGAGAGCGGGTTCCCGATGAGACCTTGCGGTACTGCCGCGCCCTAGGGCTCTTAGAGCCGGAAGAGAGGAACTCTTCATACTTTGTCTGGTTGAACTCCACGACAAGTGATTTGATCATTTTTCCCATGTAGGTGACGTCACCTTGCGCCACGACTTGCTCATCGGTAGAGAAGGTGTTCCCAGCGGAGTCGCCATCTCTTGTTTGGTGGAAAATTGAAGGTGTGTGTAAATTCTTTATTTGATTGTAAAGAAAATTACAACGGATCAATAATCCGATTACAAGAGAGGGAAGATATTCAAGCTCAAATCTCCTCTTTGTTTAATGCCGGGTTCTTGATGTGGCGATGGAAAGTGAATCTTGTTTCCCATTGACCGTGTGAAGTCACTATCTTCTGGAAAATCTTCTATTTGAATTATGGGCGGAGTAGCACAGTTCATGTCCAATAAAATCTCAAAGAGACTTGAGGCAAAACAAAACCTGTACTCAGCAAGCTGTTAGAAGAGTCAAACTCTTTTGTATTCCTCAGCCAGAGATTCTAATTTCTCCGGGATTTGCAACCAAAATCTCCGATCCCTCTTCAGTAGCAAACTGAAGTATTTATAGGGGTTTCAGGGGTAAAACTGTCCCCCTAAAAACACTCCATAATGGGGATTAACTCCCTCATTACGTGGGCAGTAATTGACCCAGTATTGAGGGCAGTTATAACCGAGACGCGGACTTTGGACCTCGCGTTTTGCCGTTGAGGTGACGCTTGAGAACCGCAAGCTTCAAATTCTGCGTTAAGCTTCATGAGCTTTGGGCTCTGCGTATGGGGTATTGCATTGATGGCTGAGACGCAAGTTTCAAGCTCTGCGTCTTGGCCATTGCATTAAAGCAGAGACGCGATTTTCAACTTTAGTGTCTTGGTGCAGCGCGTGTGGCTATGGTTAGCCTTGCGTCTTTACTTTCTATGATTTTTGGACAGTCTACAGTCCTCATCGTTATGTTCATTTTTACTAAATCCATCAACCACCAAACTGGGCTGTTTTGCCATTGGACTGATTGGATGCAAGATATTTTTTGAACACACAGCAGTTTTTGTTTTACGTACGGTTTCTGCAGCAATGAAGTTTTGTCGTTTAAAAAATTGGTGTACACTGTTTCTTTCTCAATTTAGTTTTTAGAAATTGCAACCATGTGTGCATAACTTACTGAAAATTTTAGTTTAATATCAATTTCCTCATACAACTTAACTTTCCATGCATGAACTGAAAATAGTAATGCCACGTATTTGATTGTGCAATATTTAGATCTTCTAAAATTGAAAAATCACACCATTACTTGTTGATTCTACTATATTCAAACTCTGCTAAAATCCTAAAACCAGAAAATTGGCGTCTTTAATGTGTTTTACCCAAGTATCAAGTGGCCACATAAGTTTCAAAAACAGATATTTGTGGAAAGGAACAACAAAAAGATTTGTTCAATGCCATTTGATGCGTATATAATCATGTTCTAAAAGATATTTCTTAGTTTACCCTAGTATCAACTGGCCACATAAGCTTCAAAACAGACATTTGTAGAAAGGAAGAACAAAAAGATTTGTTCAATGCCATTTGATTGGTATATAATCATGTTTTAAAAGATATTTCTTAGTTTTTGGTCGTTTAAATGTGCTGGAGCTCATATAACACTGCTCAGTAGGAAGTTTCATGTTTTAATTTCTTCCCCCAAAACTTCGATTTCAAATCCTATTAGTGCAGAAAATTGATCTCATATCCTATTAGTACATAATTGTCCTCAAATTCTTTCAGCCAGAAAATTTAAGGCACATAATTTAAATTCCACCCACTGTTGTAAATGAGGGACAATTTTGTATTTTCTGCATCTTGAACCAAAAACAAGGTTTCAGAGCTCGGCTGGGACCAATACGTATCGGCCGCATCAACTTGGAAAATGACCCTCCTGGCCGATCTACCATAAACATTAAAAAAAGGACTACAACCAAGGTAAGTTAGATAATTAATTATCTGAAAATTATAAAATACTTAAATTACTATAAGTTTAGTAAACTCAATGTGTGCGTGGGTGCATGTGCTTGTGTGCGCATTAGCTATTTCAATAAAAAATATTTCATTCTAACCTAGTATAAACTTCATCAATTATTCAGAAAAATATGTCAAAAGTTGGCTAATTATCTTCACTATTCTTTGAAAATATTTTTTAAAAAATTAATCCGCCGATACCAAAGATCTGTTATTCCCATCCAAAGCAGCCTAAACAACCAAAACTCCCAATATCCCATGTAGCATGGGCTCTCCTATCATCAAGTTGTATGGTGTCGAATATGCGTGTCAGGCACACGTGTCTGTATATTCTAAAATTTGTCACGTCACGTGTTGGTGTGTCGTGTTGATGTTAGTATGGTTGTGTCCGTGCAACATAGTCAATACTGATACCAAAAATAAGGACCAAAACCGATACAAAAAAATAAAGATCCTAAACTGGTACCCAGACCAAGATTTGCCAACATCTTAAATACAAAACCAGGGTTACAGTTGTAAGTTGCAATATGGAGATTCTCCATACTTCTTCTACACTTTTACATTGTACATATTGTTTCCATGCAGGAATTGGATCCACCTCCTTGGTTGCATCGGATGCGTGAATTGGGGTACCCACCAGGATATCTAGGTACATCAAGCCTGATTCCTGTTTATTTTCTTTCGAGGGGTGATTTACTTATTATATTCATAGGAATTATTCATTCTGTTAGACCTTGTTCTTTCCGAAGTTTAATTTTTGTCAATACTGTAACACTCCTTTTGTTTTGTATTTGTAACAAGGAACAACTTTAAGATTTTACATAAATTTTATTAACTTTGTGATAATGGGTTAATATGGCAACAAAGGCTTAGCCACCCGAGATAATATAATTCATTTTATATAGTTATATATCCCAATTCTCCAAGTTTGTAACACTTGCTTATTAGCTTTACTACTATGTTTGATACTGCAGACATACAGCTTATGGTACCACAAACAATTTCTTCTTTCATTTTGCGGTTCATTTTTCAAGAGAATTTTTTTTTCAGTGGATAGATAGCTTCAGATATTATGCGAGCATACTGATATACTGAACCTGTACATGAACTTGAAACTTGAGACAGTATTAGCTCTAGTATATGTTGACTGTACGATAAAAATGGAATTACGATGCTAGAATTTACACCAACTCTTATCGGGGTTTCCTGATATCAATGATGTGACTAACTAAGGTTTTCTTATATATTAACAATTCCTGCAGATGGCGTCGAAGATGAAGACTTGCCTTCTGGAATCACTATATTTGCTGATGAGGAACCTGAAGTGGAGTACGAGGACACAGAGATCCCAGAGAAGGGAGAGCCGGTCCCTCCAGAGAAGAAGTTGACCGTGGAATTCCCTGGAATCAATGCACCCATCCCCGAGAATGCTGACCACCGCCGTTGGACTAGCCCCTCACAGTCATCCAGAAATCGCTCCCACTACCGACCAACCCGCTTATTGGACTCGCAGAGAGCACATTACTCTGACCATCGGAGGAATGACGGCCCACCAGGTGCCGAGCATGGGGCTGCTTCAGGTTACCAATCATCAGACACCTACAGGGGCAATACCGCGACCGCCAGAGGGATGATTGTGTGCCAGGCATGGAATATGGTTCAGGTTACGCTGCTCACAGCTACTCGACAAGGTATGACCCTTATGATCAAAACAATTCACCACACGCAGCAAGGAGCCCGAACCTCGGGAGATCATTTTCTGACCGAGGTTGGCAGAGTCCAGCCGGTATGACGGACCTCATAGCCCGTACCCGCACCCTAGTGGATCCAGAGATCCCCGGCTCATCCACACCAGAGCCCGTCCGCAAGCCTTGATCGCTGGGCTCCTAGTCATGTGAGCCAATACGCTGCAGCTTCGGACGTGCCTTCACAGCCGCAGGCAGCGAAAGAGAGGCAAGACCACCACCACCACCACCACCACCGGCGACATCACAGGAATTGAGATGAAATGGTTAGTAGTTTGTTGTTGAGTTTATAATGACTGATTGTTCATTACCTTCGTTATGTTTTCTGTCATTTCCCATTCAAGGAAGATAAAACCCATCTCTATTTGTTGATTTTTGAAGTGGTGTTACAATATTTGTACTGAGTTTAGGGGAAAATATGAATGTAATCTGTTTTTTTGACTGCTGAATTTAGTTCATATTTTTCTCTCTTCATATACTATATCCTGGATCTGAAAACTAGTTCAAGGTACACATGCATGAATCCAACCTAATTATTTTCATTACATATCATACTGTGACACCTTGCAGCAAACCAAAATTGTTAATGTGACAACAATCCAAATTGAAGATCCTAGCCAAATCAACCAACCAGGGGCAACTGTGCAGCCAACATGATGTGTGCTGACATTTTCCTTCATCTCATCTTATAAAACTTGGGTTTTAACAGTGAACTACAGTCTGTATTCTGTCATTTGCCACAAAATCAAACAATAGGCAGGACACCATTATTAGCTCAATGCTCAATCCCCAATCTATAACAATTTGATCCCTCTCATGAGATTGGAACTATAAGAGAGAATCTGGACGGTAGCAGCAAACAGTAGCCCTAACCCAATTTCCCAAAAAAAAAAAAAAAAAAAAAAAAAACCAGAGTTGTCTCTGGCACTGTGACCTCTCACCTTCAAAGACTTAATCAATCACCAGTGTAGCCAAAGCCCAGAGCACCCAGTCAAAAAAGAGCTGCAGCCCTGCTTCCTCTTTTCTCTCTCATTTTCCCTCAGAGAGAGCCTCTGCCCAAACTCCCATCCCTAGGTGATGTCCTCACATCTCACTTTCAGTCACCCTCTCTCTTTCTCTCTCATGATGCAGGCCAATGCATTGATTTCCACACTTGTAGGTGGGTCAGCTCACCCTCCTCTCTCTCTCTCTCTCTCTCTCTGTGTTGAGGATGCTGTTGCTAAAGGGCTCCCCAACATTGGCTGACAACTGAGGGCTGACAGCAAGGACTAGAAGCAGGGAATAAATGAGAGCTTGAGGGTTGAAGGGGAGGGGTTGAGAGAGAGCCTTGAGCCCACATTCCCCAGTTCTATCCTCAAACTATGACGCAATCAAGGAATCTATCCAGCCTATCTCCTTAGGTTGTTGTCTTTTGCCCTTTATAATCACTTCACCTTCCACTATAATCATAATCATCTCTTCCAGTCTTCCTATTGCTCCTCTTTTGTCTAAGATGAGGACTATCATGCCAAGATCTTCTCATGAGACTCCCTCCTCCTCAAAAGGAAACTTCAAGTGGATGATGAGGAAGGGAAGTGGAGGAGGAGGAGGAGGTGGAGAGGGAGGGAGGAGGCAATGGAAAGAGGAGGAAGAGGAGGAGATTCTGTCTTTCTCCTCAAACTCCTCTTTCCACCCTCCTCCCCTTGAGACGCCGACTGCCGCTGCCAACAAAAGAAGGTCCTCCGCAGCAGCGGTGGCCGTCTCAAGGTTCCGGTCGGTCGTCATGGCCGCGCTGCTCGCCAGCCGTCACAACCGATGGGGCAGCAGCCACCACCTGGGGTCCCGCGTCACGGGCACCCTGTACGGCCACAGGCGGGGGCACGTCCACCTGGCCTTCCAGGTGGAGTCCAAGTCGAGCCCGGTGGTGCTGCTGGAGCTCGCCACGCCCACCAGCAATCTCGTCCGCGAGATGGCGTCCGGGCTGGTGAGGATCGCGCTGGAGTGCGAGCGCGGCGGCGGCGGCAAAGCGGGGAAGGAGTGCAAGAGGCTGATGGAGGAGCCACTGTGGCGGGCGTATTGCAACGGGAGGAAGTGCGGGTACGCAGTGAAGCGAGAGTGCGGCACTGGGGACTGGAAGGTGCTCAAGGCGGTGGAGCCGGTGTCGATGGGGGCCGGGGTGCTGCCGAGGGCCGGCGATGGCGAGGGGCAGGATGGGGAGATGATGTACATGAGGGCGAGGTTCGAGCGTGTCGTCGGGTCAAGGGATTCAGAGGCATTCTACATGATGAACCCTGGTGGCAATGGGGGAACTGAGCTCAGTATCTACTTCCTCAGAGTTTGAAGGAGGAGCTAGGGTTTTTTTTGGTAGTGTTTCAGTACTTTTGAGTAGTTTGAGTTGTTCTTTTGTTTCTGTTGAAGTGAAACTTTGTATGGGGGTATTGGTTGAGCTATGTAGTAATTGTTAGTGGTGGAACTCTCTAATATGGTTGAGTGCTTGCAATGTATAGCCTGTTTTGATCTCTTCTTGTTGCTCAGTTTCCTTGAGATCAGGAGAAGTTTGAAGTACTGATTCTGATTCTTAATTAGTCTTCTTCTGTTCTTTATTACTTCGATGTAGAGATGGAAATAGTTTGCGAGTCTTCGATTTGCGGGTTTCTTTATTGGTATCGTCCAAAAAGATTTTTATTCTCCGTGCTTTTTTCTTACCTGTAACAACCACTGTGGAATTCATTGTCGCAGAGATTTAAAAAAAAAAAAAAAAACATAAGTTTAATCATGAAATTGAGCACACACGGTAATATTGTTTGAGATTGTATTAGAGTCATTGCTGCGTGAAATGTCTGATTCACTGATAAAAGGGCGCGAGTGAGTATCTAGAATCTCAGATTTAAGTCATTATCACTACATCAAAACTCAATCTGCGTGTGGCTGATTGCAGGGGGCGGAAAATAAGGGAAAATCTCATCAGGCGCCACTGCCATATAGATGCTTTATGTGTTCGGTGTCGGAGGGAGATTTGAGTCCACAGAACATTTATTTTTGCAGTGTTCATTCATTCAGTGTATTTGGACGGTAATTCTAGATGCGTTTGGCATTAGAACTAAGCCCACACAGCTGAGAGACTGTTGGACAGGTTGGAATAATATGTCACGATCAGATCACGTATGACCTGGGACATGGTTGTGGCTGCCACGTTGTGGGCGATTTGGCTTGATAGAAACAATCGTTGCTTTTGTTTAGTAGGCGATGATTGTAGACATATTATACATCACATTCTTACTTTGGTTTCCTCGTAGGCAGGTACTCTGGGAGCCAAGAAAAAGATGCAGCTGGGTCCACTCTTTCAGGTTTAGCCGGGTCGTGACACGGATGACATACTAGATTCCTGGAGACATATGGTTTGACCTTTTGAGATCCTCGGGACCGATTTTGTGTTTTTTGGCTCATTTTGTGTTGCGGAGATTTGTTCTTACATGTAATCTCGTGTTTGCTTTCTGAACAGTCATGCAGAGTTGCAGCATGTGACTTTTGATAATATAATCCTCTGTGGGGATGTTCTGTATTTGTTTTGGAGATGCCCGGCTCGTTGTGGTGTTTGAGGACATGTTTCTTGTTATGTTTGTAGTTTTATTGTTTCCTCGTTAATGAAGCGGGTGTACTTCTCACATTATCTTAAAAAGGAAAAGGGAAAAAAAAAAAGGAAAAAAGGAAAAAAAAAACTCAGTCTACGTGACAATTTCTATATTCATAAAAATTCGTCCTCACTTGTAAGCTTTCATGTACCGATAAAATTTGAATTTGGAATTTGAAATATAAATATATATGCTTACAGATAACAGTACTGTTGAGTGGGCCCAAGCTTTAGACAAACAAATCCTGAGAGATTTCATTTCTCCTCCTCGTTTGCAGTGCCCCAAATCATCAGACAAGTATCTGTTTTAATTTCCCAAAGTAGTTCCCTTTATGGGATTTTTCAAAGGTAAAGTTTTGAGGAGGAAGACCACTTTGGTTAGGGAACGGTTATTTCCACCCCCAAAAAGTGCTGAACGCACCCCTCTTAAAATTCTTAAATTACTCTTTTGTCTCAATGAAAATTGATTCATATATCTTTCAATTTTCAATTATATAAAAAAATATTCAAAATTGATTAAGGCACTTCTCATGTGATTAAACCCCCCACTCAAAGTGCTTAAGCCAAACCCCATCTTCTTTCTTTTACACTGATTCAACTCTTGACCTTCAAATTCTGAAAAATTTATCGACCCACACACTTAAAAATCAAACTACAGTTCATCGTTGGCGTTAATGAAGAAGCAACTAACAACTCCGGAGCTTGCTAACACAGACAAGGTTAGTTTTTACCTATTAAAATCCTCAAAAAAAATTAAATTTTCGAAATGGGTTTTGTCCCCGTTTGGTGTTCGACGGTGGAAGACAGCCAAACAAATAATACTTGTTCGGCCATCATCAACCGATCAAAGAATTATAGAGAAAATTGTAATTTTCTGTTTAGTTGGGTAGCACCGATTAAAGGCATAATGTTCGGCTTATGCCGGTCAATTCTTCTGACTCCTCATCTCCTACCCTCCTCTATTTGTGGTTCGTCCTCTGTTTAAGAAATGATGGTAGAGGAGGACTCACATCGTCTACGGTGTCTTTTCGAGATCGTAGGACGAACTCTAAAAGGACCTGTTGTATCTATGCCTGTGACGGATGAAAAAGTCAGACATAACAGTAAAACAATTTCTTTAGCATGGAACAAAATTTCTTTATTGTTCGGTCGGACATGACCAAACATATGAAGCCTGCTCGGCTCTGTTCACCCGAATAGTCTAAATATGTTCGATCGAATCTGACCACATTGCTCCATAGTTCGGTCGAAGACGACCAAACAGTGGAACAGGTGTTATACTATACATCTGTTTGATGACCTACACTGAACAGTTTGACAACTGTTTGGTCGAAGACCACCGAACAACACAACATCTGTTCGGTCGAAGACCGCCGAACATATGTTACAATGTTCGGTCGAAGACGACCGAGCACTTGCCAAATTAGCAGCGAAGCCATCAGAAAAATTTGAATTTTTTTTTGATAAATTACATCAGTAAACTCCAAATTTTATGCATTTTACCAACAAATACAATAAAAAATCCTAGAAGTGAATATAACTAGTTAAATTGAATAAATCAAACCACATTTCATCAATTTATAAAAAAAATAAAAGAAAACGTCAGAAAAGGTGGCTTGTCGATGGCGATGATTTGTCGAAAGTGGTGGCGACGAGTCAAAGAGGAAGAGAGAGAGAGAGAGAGAGAGAGAGATGCGTTCGGCTGAGAGAGAGAGAGAGAGAGATGACTGTAGAGAGAGATGACTGTAGATATTAATAGGGGTAATATGAGAAGATTGAGAGTGCCTTAATAAGATTTTGGGGGTGCCCTCATTCATGGAATGCTTTCAGCACTTTTTGGGTGAAAATAACCGCTCCCCTTTGGTAGCTACCCCTGAGTCCATCATCATCAGATTCAGTACTCTGTCATTAACTAATTATAATTGCATCATTAGCGTTCCTTCTGCCATCATCATCATGGTCATGATGAAGGGCACTAGTCCCCATAAAAGACCTGTGGAGCAATGGGGCTGCCTTGGATTTGATTTGTTGAATTTGTTTTTTTTTTTTTTTTTCAAAATAAACGGTGAACTCATAAAATACGTATTTTATGCGATCCTCCACGGTAAAAAACAGAAGTAGGATCTCACAGAAAAGTAACCTCAACCTTCAAAATTTTAGTTAACTTTGATAGACAATTACTTCTTAAATCACAATCATCTACCATTTCATAGACTGTCATTGTATTTGTTTTGAACTAGAAATTATGACAAACTCAATGACAAAAGTGTGTTAGTAGTTACATTTAATATGATGAATCATTTAACTTAACAATATTTAACTTCTTACAAACCCAATTTTCAAACATTTAAACTGTGATATTTGTACTGCTTTTTGTAACAAATAGTCCACAATTTAAAGGAAAAAAAAAGGAAACCTATGGAAACAGTAATCAAAAATAAAAGCTAAAATCTCTATCTAATTTTGTTCTCATTGAGCAAAAACCATCACCAAACTTTCATTGTAATGATTTCTAAGAAAATTAATTAGATTTCTCTTTTAACTAATTTACAAAATGAGCATATTTGTAAAAAGTTAGAAGTCTCTTTTATTGAATTAATATAACCTGCTTCAAAAAATATAGGTAAGCACTGTTGTTGTTGTTTTTTGATTATATTTAAAAAACTCTATCCCATTCCTAATCATTTAGAGGAAGAAAAAAAACTGAGATTATGTAATTAAAAAGAGAATTTTTTTTTGCAAGCCCCACAAAAAAAACAACTCACAAGTGTATTAGGAATTTTCTCTTTAGAAAATAAGTGTTCTTATAAGTACTTTAATGAATTCCTTATGTTCTTTGTTGCTTGCTTGGTTTATTAATCATGAATGTTACCTTAAATATAATGGAATCATGCATGCTTAGATAATAGAATTTAAATGCAGCATGAAAACTTAACTTTCTTGAAAACCCATGACAGAATTAATTTTATTTAGCAAGAGCTTAAAACTCTGTCAATCTAATCTCAGGCTCTCAGAAATGGCCAAACACTATGAATCCTTGAAGGTCAAAATGTTTGTTTTCATGGTTGATAGGACTATTGATTAAAGAGACTGTCTTAGTTTGGTAGGACTGTTGATTGGTTAGAAAATTAACCTACTACTGAGAATTATAGTTCATCTTGCACCATGTGTGATTTTTCTTTGCCAATCTAACCCTAACCCTAACCTTTTGTCAGAGATCTATGATCTAACTAATACAGTTTGCGATTACAGAATATTATAAGCCTCAAACAATTCGGTACATAATTGCAGAGTGTTGGTAAAGCACTTGCTTGTGATGAGAGATGCCATGATTTCAAGATTCAGTTGCAGTGTGGAAAATAAAATCTTCACTCTCTCGGATTCTAATTATGTATTAATATTGATAAGTTAGCTTGAACAAGTATCATATCACTGGTACAATTGAGAATTTTGCACCTTGAATCAACAAAATTCCCTCAAAAAAAAAAAAAAACCTTGAATCAACTAAAAGGGAAAAGAAAATTTGGAAAAAGAAAAAAAATTGCCTCATGTTGAGCCTTAGTTTGGGCCAGATGAAGTGATCAGTAAGTTGGGCCTCAGAGATGGATGACTGTCTACAAGGCCTGGGCCCAGCCTTGTTGTTAATAACCGGGCTAAAATTTTGAGAGACCCAAGGCCAACTCTCAAAAATTACAGAACACTAAACATAATTATTATGTTTTAAAATACTGAATCAGCTATATAAAAAATAAAATAGAAATTTGTGAAAGTTTCTAAAACCCAAAAAAAATTCCAGGTAGCATCCTTTTGCTATGCAAGAGATTTAAGAAACAGTATATTTGACAAAGATGTGCAGTTACCCGATGATTGATTTTTAGGTTTGGATCATTAAAATCATATCCGATAGCTCAGTAAGTAGAGTATGAATCTAGACCTGACCTCGGCTGTAAAACAGGTGGTTTCGAGTTCTTCCATATGAGGAACCGAAACCGGACCAAAGTAGGCCGGTTCCGGTTCCATTTTTTTCCCCCTTTCTTTCTTCCAATTCCGGCCCAACGGGCTAAACGAAAAAAAATAAAACGGTTCAAGAATTGTAACCGCCAGCTCTTGAATCAGAATCGGTGATTCTGGTTCTTGAAATGTGAAACTACAACCTGATCGGCTATGATCCGGGTCCAGGTCCGGTTCGATTTAAAACCAGAGAGCCGGCGGCCCGATTCCGATTCGGTATTCGGGCCACGATTTCAATTTCAGCTCACCGGTTCGAATCAAATCGTGATCAGATCTATATGAAACTTAATAGTTAAAGACTCCCCATAAGAGTTAGACATGTATCCTTAAGAATCTGAAGATAAAAATAATGCTCATGTCAGCTTAACAAGTAATCGCAAAATTGTGCCAAAATTAAGACACCAATTCCACTGAGATTCAGCCATATTATTTTTCGAATTCTCGTATATCAAAACTTATAAAAAGAAAATAATAATAATAATTAAATAACAGAGAAAAAGGAAATGTCACATCCATTTGTGTTGAACAATTGACAATAAGAAATCCAAATTTTTTTTTTGGTCTCAAACTCATTTTGTGGGTCCCCACCAAAAACACCTGATCAGAGCTATGATGTTTCCTGTTCCCATCTCACAGCTGCTCCCTGAGAGTTGGTGCATTACATGCAGACCATGTCAAACTTTTGTTGGGCAACCTCCATCATCTCCTCATATCATTACACATCAGGAGTCAATGCTGTACAGTGGGGCAGTTATTTTGTTACTCCCCTACCAAATGCCCATGCAACATCTTGCATATGAACCCTAACCACTTCATTTTTCTTCTCTCACAATTTCTCATCCAACACTTAGGGTTTGGTTCGTGTGTGCGCGTCACACTCACAACTATAAGAAGATCAATTTTACGTTGACATATAAATAAAATGTCAGATCACATGAGCTCAAAAACTTTGAACCTCTTGTAATATTATAAGAGAGTCAATTTCACGTGTTAACACATGAACGTACCCAACCCAACACTTAATTATAAGCAAAACAATCGGTATATGCCGTCACTTTCTATGTTGCATCACTGTAACAAAGCAAAATGTTCGCATACAAGCTACAACAAAGACACTTCTTCTCTCCTGAAGGACTGCGAGATCAAAAAGGGACCCAAAAAAAAAAAGAAGAAGAAGAAAAATATAGGAGCAGCTTGCATCCTACGACTTGCTCGTCTCAATCATGTACACTTACAAGAATCGCCGGAAACCATGGCCAACAGCCTCCTCTTCGTTTTCAAGGAGAGTGAGCTTCTTCGCGGTTGACCGAGTCAATCACTGAGTCATGCCTCTTGGATGGCCCCGACGGCGGGACAGGGACCCCCCTGGGGAGGAGGTCGAAGGCCAAACCCTTGGCCGCGGAGCTTGTTCGCAGTCTCTGGTAGCTCAGCGGCCGGTATCCCTCGCATGGGCGATGAAGGAGCAGGAGGAGGAAGAAGAAGAGGAGGAGGAGGAGGAGGAAGAGATCAGGTTTAGATGCTAGAGGAAGAGGAGGAGGAGGAGGAGCCATTTGAGTTTGTCTCTTGGGGGTTCTATAAGAGTTTTGTATGTAGTGTGTTGTAATATAGAGACTTGGTAATTGTGTATTTGAGAATAGAGAGTACTGTGTGTGTGTCTGTGTGTGTGTGTGAGAGAGAGAGAGAGAGAGAGAGAGAGAGAGAGAGAGAGAGATCCAAGGCAAGGGAGGGTGCTTTTTAGAATTGTTGTCAATGGAATAAAGAGTTGGAGAAACCCAAGGCAAGCTACCCAGCATTTTCTTTGGTGAGGGAGGAGGATAACAAGTGTGTGATGAGAGTAGGTGTTGAGTCACTAATGTGGTACAGGGTTGGTGGCCATGGCTGGTAGCTATATATTTTTTGACATTTTTCATGAGAAGCATACATTTTATATGTGAAATTCAAGTTTAAAACATGTGGAAAAGTTTTAACCAATATGCATTATATGCTTTGATTATTATATAACTGCTAGAAAGTGACAAGTAGAATTTTCATGAATAGACAGACAGTAGTCAGGAAATTATAATTAGATTGATGTTTCCCAAGCTTTTCTTGTACTGTGGCAATATCACTTTTCTTTTAATGATAGCATATATCATTGACAAATGTTTGAGGGGATATATATAACAAAATATCAAGTTCAGGTGCTTCTTGCACAAATCAAAGAGGGAAACTTCTTCATCATGCTGGCTATTGGAAGCCACAGCCAACTCATACACATCAACTCTATGAGCAAACCCATGAAAAAAAGGCTTTTTCTTTGAACTTGGTCCAAACTTTGATGTGCATTGAGAAAGGGATATAGTTTTGGGAAGTCCCATTGGTGCCCTAGGGCTTGACACTTTATTACCACATAGATAATTAATTAATTGCTTAATCACTTGATTTGGTGATTAATGTGGTGCCAACTTGACCATTTTGGCTATGAGTAGCCTTTTGCTAATCCTGATTACAAGTGTTGGAAATTAATTCATCTATAATGCGGAATAAAACGTCCATGGATCAAGAATCAACCATACATCTCAAGAATCATATATTGCAAGACTTTCATAATAGAAAACCCTAATCTATTCATACCTGAGGCCATTGATGAAGATTGAATGGAGATTGGAGAAGATGTTGAATCCTTCCTCTGGAATCTGCAAACCCTAACTTGCAATGGATCCTCTTTTCTCTGCTCCTTTCCTTTCACAAAACTCTCTGTACTTTTCACGATGGATTCATACGATCAAAATGAGCGTGAGTTTTGTTTCCTTACAGGAGGAGAAAAGTGGGTCGCACATTTGCAAAAAGACCCCTTGAAAATAAACCTTTCCATCATGGTATCTTTTCTATTTTCAAGTGACCAAATAACTATATAAATGTGACAATTATATGGGCATCCTTTATATCAGTTAAACTTAATAGGAATCCAATGCAAATACCAAGGTTATGTGGGCCACTTTAATATGAGATTAACATTCTCCCACTTGGACCACTAACCGATTAGGTTAAAAACTTTAGAAAAAACAAAATAAAGAAAAAGACTCATTTTCAAAATCATTTTGACTCCATTGGATTCCATATAGAAAAACCCGACATGTGCACAAATATAAAAACAACAACTGATAAGCCCAAATATGTAATACTGTAATACTTCAATTAGCTTAGACTATCAATGCGAGTCATAGCGGTTATACAACATCCACGTCATACTCCCTTCTATGTACCACAACATTGATAACCCTTACTAATTGAGTCCATAACCATAATGACCCCTGTAATTGTCTTGTAAAGACATTTTCCTGTTTAACATACATCCATACAAAATATGTGTACACACAATTGGATAACAGGAAATAGAGAAACAACTGTTATTTGTACAACAATGTCAATTACACAAGTACCATATGTACATTTACAGATTACCCAAAAAACCCATCCTTACAACATGTTCCTTAAATGTCTTTGGAGGCAATCCTTTAGTCAATGGATCAGCAACCATTAAGGTGGTACTTATACTTTCAATTGACACTTTCTGTTTCTCAACTCTTTCTCTAACCACCAAGTACTTCAGTTCTATGTGCCTAGAACCATTAGAGTACTTACCATTCTTAGAGAAAAATACGGCTGCTGTATTGTCACAATATATCTTCAGCGGCTTGGCAATAGAGTCAACTACACCAAGTGCTGAGATAAAATTCCTCAACCATAGTGCATGATTTGTGGCTTCAAAACAAGCTATAAACTCAGCCTCCATCGTGGAAGAAGCAATAAGAGACTGCTTTACACTCTTCCACGAGATTGCTCCACCTGCTAGCAAGAAAATAAATCCTGAGGTAGACTTCCTGCTATCTGGGCAACCACCAAAATCTGAGTCTGAATAGCCGACCACCTCCAACTGGTCTGATCTACTGTATGTGAGCATATAGTCCTTTGTCCCCTGAAGATACCGCATAACCTTCTTAGCCAACTTCCAGTGCTCCATTCCTGGATTGCTTTGGTATCTTCCCAACATCCCAACTGCATAACTGATATCGGCCTGGTACAAGTGCTTGCATACATCAAGCTCCCAACAGCTGATGCATACGGAATTTTCTGCATTTGACCCTTTTCTAAGTCATTTCTGGGACACTGGCTACCACTTAATCTGTCACCCTTCTGAATGGGTGCAGGACTACCTGAACACATTTCCATATGGAATCTTTCTAAGACCCGGTTGATATATCCTTTCTGAGACAATCCTAGCAATCCTCGAGATCTTCCCTGAAGATCTCTATGCCAATAACATAAGCTGCCTCACCCATATCAACCATCATAAAATTCTTGGTAAGATAGCTTTTAGTCTCATACAGCAAACCAAGATCACTACTGGCTAATAAGATGTCATCTACATACAGAACCAGAAAAATAAACTTGCTCCCACTGATCTTTAGATATATACACTGATCAACAGTGTTTTCTGTAAATCCAAAAGAGGTAATGGTATCATTAAACTTTATATACCATTGCCTGGAAGCTTGTTTAAGTCCATATATAGATTTCTTTAATTTACAAGCCAAGTGTTCTTGTTCTTTAATTGCGAACCCTTCAGGTTGCTCCATGTAGATATCCTCATCCAAATCCCCATTTAGAAAGGCGGTTTTCACATCCATCTGATGTAACTCCAAATCATAATGAGCTACAAGTGCCATAATGATTCTAAGAGAATCCTTCTTAGATACTGGAGAGAAGGTCTCTGTATAGTCAATGCCTTCTTTCTGAGTAAAACCTTTGGCCACAAGTCTAGCCTTATATCGTTCGATATTACCTTTAGAGTCGCGCTTGGTCTTAAAGACCCATTTACACCCGACTTTCTTACAGTTATAAGGCAATTCAACGAGATCCCAGACTTGGTTTTGGTCCATAGATTTTAACTCATCTTTCATAGCATCAACCCATTTACTAGAATCATTGCATTCTATGGCTTGTGAAAACGAAACTGGATCTTTATTTACCCCAATATCATAATCAGATTCCTGTAGATATACCACATAATCATCTGAAATGACAGATCTTCTTTCCCTTTGAGATCTTCTCAAAGCTGCCGGTTGTGGTGGTTCTACAACATTTTCAATGGGAATATCCTCATGGAGTGGTGAACCAACATTAATTTGTTGTTCTGGAATCTCAACTTGATGATCAAGCTGAGGTACAACAATTTCTCTTGAAGGAAAGGTAATTGGGATATTTACCCTTACAACTTCAAGATCTACTTTTCTTGGTTCATCACTCCCACTAAATTCACCATTCTCTAGGAATCTGGCATTACCAGTTTCAACTATTCTTGTACTATGGTTAGGGCAATAAAATTTGTATCCCTTAGACTTATCTGGATAACCAATGAAATACCCAGATATTGTTTTTAAGTCTAATTTCTTTTCTTGTGGGTTATATATTCTGGCCTCTGCTGGACAACCCCAAACATGTAAATGTCTTAAACTGGGTTTCCTACCAGTCCACAGCTCGAAGGGAGTTGTTGGGACTGCCTTACTAGGAACCCTGTTTAAGATATACATAGCAGTCTTTAAGGCCTCACTCCACAATGAATTGGGTACTTTAGAGAAGCTCATCATGCTCCTAACCATATCCATAAGAGTTCGGTTTCGCCTTTCAGCAACACCGTTCTGCTGAGGCGTACCAGGCATTGTGTATTGAGCACAAATGCCACGCTTTTCTAGGAATTTGGCAAATGGGCCAGGATGTTGTCCTGACTCATCATATCTACCATAATATTCACCACCTCTATCTGATCTTATGATTTTAACCTTTCTATCTAACTGTCTCTCGACTTCTGTAATGAACACCTCAAGGATGTCAACAGCCTGAGACTTTTCATTAATTAGATAAACATAACCATACCGTGATAGATCATCTATAAAGGTAATGAAATATCTCTCTCCAGTAAAACATGGAATGGAAAGAGGTCCACAAATATCTGTATGAATTATTTCAAGGAGGTCTTTACTTCTTGTGGCACCTTTCTTAGTGTGTTTAGTTTGTTTTCCTTTTATACAATCTACACACACATCAAAATCAGTGAAGTCCAGGTCATCCAAAATCCCAGTCTTCACTAATCTTATTATTCTATCCCTGGAGATATGCCCCAGTCTCCTATGCCACAAGATAGAGGATTTTTCATTTATTAAGCCACGTTTAATACCAACATTCGAATGCAGAGATAATAAAGATTGCGCAAACTCATCATTCAATGAAATTTTATATAAACCATCACATAAAATTCCATGCCCAACCGGCATTGAATTATACATTAAAGAGAGTTTTCCACAACTAAATAAAACAGAATATCCAAAAACATCTAATTTGGATACAGACATTAAGTTCCTGGAAATTGAAGGTACATAAAAAGTATCCTCAAGATTCATCTGATGACCTGTCTCCAAAAGTAGTCGATAAGTACCAACATATTCGACCTCCACTTTCAGACGGTTCCCCATAAAGATGAATCTCTCACTTTCCTTCGGTTTCCGGGTTGTAAGGAATCCCTGCATTGAATTAGTTATGTGAGTTGTGGCTCCAGAATCAATCCACCAAGTGTTAGAAGGAACTTCAGCAAGATTTGATTCATAACATACAAAAGAAAGATTTGTACCTTTCTTTTCAAACCAAGCTTTCCTCTTGTTGCAGTCCTTCTTCACATGTCCCTTTCTGCCACAGAAGTAGCATTTGACAGTGAAAGCTTTTCTATGACCTTGGCTACTTTCCCCATGGTCATTTCCTTTCTTTGATGGAAATTTCTTACCTCTTCCATATTTACTTTTCTTATGGATACCCCCAGAAGTTACTGCCAACACTGAGTGCTGTCCTTCTTGCCTCAGTCTCACCTCCTCTTGAACACACATACTAGTTAGCTCATTCAAGTTCCACTTATCCTTATGAGTATTGTAGTGGATCTTGAATGGCCCAAACTGTGAAGGAAGTGAGTTGAGGATGAATTGAACCAAGAAGGACTCATCAACCTTCATACCCAGTGATCCTAGCTTAGCAGCCTTGTCAGACATGTTCAGAATGTGTTGCTGAACTCCTCTATTACCATCATATTTCATGGTGGTAAGTTCAGCCATTAAGGTACCAGCTAATGACTTATCTGCTGACTTAAATCGGTCCTTTACTGCAGATAAAAGTTCCGATGCACTAGTAGTATGTGGGAGAGAAGTCTTGATGTTATTAGCTATGGTCATCTTTATGAACATTAGACTGAGCCTATTAGACCTCTCCCAAGCTTTGGCATGGCTGACCTGTTCTGCTGTACTCTCAGCAGTTACTTCATCAGGTTTGTCAACTATTAAGGCCATGTCTAGGTCTAGGACACCCAGTGTAAACTGAACATGTTCATACCATTCTGAGAAGTTTGTACCATCCAAGGCCGGAATGCTAGTGGCATGTGTGTGAAGAGAAGTGGGGACGTTCACTGAAACATAATAGGACATAGCTCACATTAGGCCACGAATCAATACAATAACTTTAAATTTAATTAAGATGAACTATTGATATCACTCAGATTTCTCCTTTGGGCGAAACCTAAGCATATCTAGTGTTCACTCTTTAGGTGAGAACTTTTATCACCTACGTAGGTCTAATATAATTTATGCCAACTTAGATAGTAAGTCATGTTACCTTTGGGTATTCACTTCTACACCACTAGGTTGCATAAATTACACTATCCTACCCCGATTCATAATTATTCGAAAGGGACTTTCCTTTGGGCCAGTCCCAATTTCCTAACTAGAACCGCCACCGAGAATATTATTGCCTTTAATGTCTACCTCATTAACATGTCTTTTATGTAGTTGTATATTCATAAGGTTTACTAACCTAGGTCACTTTGGCAACTACTAAATCAATAAGCCTTATGAATACAAACTAACCAATAATATTCTCTAATTCTATTATTTGTGTAATGCCATAATACTACAATACATTACTTGACCAAACATCAATCAATATTAACACAATAGCTTAAATGTGTTAACAATCATTAAGGATTGAATTAAGCAACAATTAGTCGACTACATAGTATTATTAGTCGACTTGGGTCAAGTCAAGTCGACTACAGGTTTAGGTCTAGTCGACTAGGGCAAACAAGGATTAGTCGACTATACCTACATGACTAGTCGACTACACATTTTATCAGTCGACTAGGCCAAAATTACAAGTCGACTAGAAACTTTATCAGTCGACTACAAATATTATTAGTCGACTCCTGTTAGAATCCAAACTCTCGGTTAAATATTAGTCGACTTGGCCAAAAGGTTAGTCGACTATACACTTTACTAGTCGACTAATCAAAAACCCAAGTCGACTCCTGTTAGAAACAGAGAGTCGGGTAACTTTCGGGATGGACTATTAGTCGACTAATCAATCCCTATAGTCGACTAATAGCCCACGATCCAGTTACCGAACAGCAGTTCCAGATTATGCCCGAATCCCAAAAATTATGGAAAAATCGGGAAAAATTCAGGAAAATTAGGGTTTCTAAAAACCTAATTTTGATCCATATTAATTGTATAATTAGAGGAGTGTGAATCATGATTAGGGTTTCCAAGAATCCTCTTCAATTCTACAATTAAAGATCAAAATCTGGATTTCATGAATTGTTAATTAAAAACCCTAACTTTGCATAATTCCTAAATCCAAGATGTATTGATTCTTTAATCATGGCTCTGATACCAAATGTTGGAAATTAATTCATCTATAATGCGGAATAAAACGTCCATGGATCAAGAATCAACCATACATCTCAAGAATCATATATTGCAAGACTTTCATAATAGAAAACCCTAATCTATTCATACCTGAGGCCATTGATGAAGATTGAATGGAGATTGGAGAAGATGTTGAATCCTTCCTCTGGAATCTGCAAACCCTAACTTGCAATGGATCCTCTTTTCTCTGCTCCTTTCCTTTCACAAAACTCTCTGTACTTTTCACGATGGATTCATACGATCAAAAATGAGCGTGAGTTTTGTTTCCTTACAGGAGGAGAAAAGTGGGTCGCACATTTGCAAAAAGACCCCTTGAAAATAAACCTTTCCATCATGGTATCTTTTCTATTTTCAAGTGACCAAATAACTATATAAATGTGACAATTATATGGGCATCCTTTATATCAGTTAAACTTAATAGGAATCCAATGCAAATACCAAGGTTATGTGGGCCACTTTAATATGAGATTAACAACAAGATCCCAAACTCTTTCTGAGGGCTAGGCTTGAATCCAGGATGGCAATTCATAATTTATTAGATTGGATTTAGTACATTCCTTTGTTTATTAATTGCATTTAGTACATTCCTTGATGACATAGGATTTTTATCATACACATATGTAACAATTAGTATGATTTTTTTTTTTTTTTTTTTTTGTGAATAGTCTGATCCAAGCTGAATTTAAACCCAAATATCTCACTGACTATAATGAAATGAAACTTCCATCATTGTGCTCGCAGTTTTATGACACTAGTCTTAATAAATATATAATAGAAAATATGAGATAGACTTAAAGTCATTCCGGAAGGGGATTCGAGACTGAATCCTTCAAACTCAAAAACAATCATACATCATCCGAATACAAGATCCGCTCCGCTGAAGTTGATCTATATTATTTCAAGTATCTGTAAAATAAAAATCAAGTATTTTAAATACTTTTTGTTCATGCATCAAGTAAGGAAAAAACAGATAGTTTAAATAGTGAGTTCGTTAGTTTAACGGTGTAGAATATTTGAAATCTAATAAAAATTTGTGTGTGAGGGTTTTTAAGTTTTTAGATCATGATGAAATGGTCGGAGCGAGAATTTGTATGTTTAAAAATGTAAATCTAAGCAATATACTATTTTCGAACGTCTATTTTGCATCACTTGATGGATGGGTAAAAAGTATTGAAAATACATAATTTTTGATTTATAGATACCTTAAATAGTGTAGATCAACTTGATCTTATTTTTGAATGTCGTAGGTTTGCATTTGAGTGGAAAAGACAGGTCCGGATCCTTCGGGCCTGTTTGGTTAAGGGTGAAAGTGAGGAAGTAAGGAAGTGTGGAAGTGATAATAGTTCCCTTTGGAACTTGAGAATTGGTTAGTAAGTTTTCTGGTGTTTGGATGTTGTTGGGAAGTGTAGTTTGAAAAATGTTATGCCTTTTCCGGTGTTTGGATGGTAATGTGGAAGTGGAAGTGGAAAAATTGACCACAAAGTTGACCGCAAAATAATATTAAAATAAAAATTAATTAAGAAAATAAAAAATGGACTCTAATTAGAATGCAAGTGAAATTTACATGATCAAAAAATTAACTGTTTTGCGTTACAACGTATTACAAATGAGATTTACATGACCACAAAATTAACTGTAGCACTATGGAAGTGAGAAAATGGTTGTGTAAAAGAGAGAATAGAAAAGGAAAAGGGGTTTTCTTATTTTCCTTTTCCGGTGTTTGGATAGATAGGGAAGTGATCAATTATACTTCCCCATTTCCTTACTTCCGCCCACTTCCTTCAAACCAAACACCCCCTCCCGAAAGATTCTACCCTATCTCCAAAAATCACCTTGCATTTTACCATCATCCGATGTTACTCTCTCTTGAGTTCAAGTGTAGTCCAAGGCGAATATTTATAAACTTTGTTAGCTATATATCCATCAATTTTACAAATTGAGCCATATCATGTTAGCAATTTATACATCTGATCTCTTTCACGACTGTAAAAGATTTTTTCATAAAAAAAAAAAAAAAAAACAAATCCTGATCTGAATATATTTATAACATTTGAAAAGGGAAAGAGATGATAATGCCTTGGGAATCAAGCATACTTTGGATCTAATAGGCTCACATTTAATAATAATTTAGTAATAACAATTAGCACATAATTGCAGCTATTTTAATTAGTTGAGGTGCAAGTTGGTCCTGGTGGAGTTTGGATCCGGGCTCGACCCAACTTTTACCCAATATACAAAATCTAGTCCAAGATTGCCTTGGTAGAAAAGAGGGTGATTGTGTTATGAGAAGTTCTAGATTACACACACATATAACAACAACATCAACAGCGATGATAGAAGAATATTTCATAAACTCAATGCAGATCTGATAAAAAGTATTCTAGGATCAAGTAAGGATTGTTGTCACCCGCGAATGACTCAACGATGACCCATAGTCGGTTAGAGCACAAGCTTTCTTATTGTCACCGGTTCGAGCCTGCGCGCTAGCAGACATTCTTCTCCCCCCAGTGCGGTCCCAATCAGGCCCCGAGTTGGCTCCCCGACTGTCGCCGGTGAATCCCAGCGACTGATGAGTTATTTAGCCAAAAAAGGGGGTAAGGGCTGTTGGTTACGTCTAAATTCAACAAACAAAGGAAAAAAATAAAAACAATAACAAGAACAAAAAGAAATAGAAATAGGAAATAAATAGAAAATAAACAGAAAAAAATTCAAAGAGAGAAAGGCTTAATCAGACCGGCCCATTTCTTCCCGGCAGTAAACTACTTCAAGATTTAGATCTCGGTCCAAGGTTCAGCCCATCTAATTTAGACAATTTCCAAGCCCAGTCCAAATCCAAGCATATATGGAGAATTTAGACCATGTCCAAGCCCATCTAATTTATTTTTATTTTTAATTTTTTCGCCCCCTTTTCTTTTGTGACTAGTTTTTCTTTTTGTTGTTTGTCAGAAAGGCCTGATGTTGGTTACTTGTCAAAATTAATATTAATTGTAATATAAAATAATAATAGTGACAGTAATATTAAAGTCAAATAATTTCTTTTATTTTGCAGATAAAATCAAAATAGATATGATACCTTTATAGTGGAACTTTTGTCATAAAAAATAATTTTATTTTCTAATCCCTCAAAAAGAGAGGAAAAACTCAAAAGAAAAGAAAAGAAATTGCACACGAAAAGCAGAAAATTACAAAACAGGTCCTCCCCTTCTCCAAAAGTCCCTCCAAATTGTCAACATATGTAAATTTTTTTTTTTTACAAAATTGCATTATCGCAGCAGTTTTTTTCGTGGGCTTTTTAAATCTTCAACTGGGCTTATAATTTTAATTTTAAACCGACACCTATTTAATAAAAATTTCCCGATTTGGGTTTCTCTATCGTCACCGACAATGCTCGATTTGGGGAAAAAGGATGAGGGCTAAAACCCTAATCCTCCAGGGTCCTCTTCAATCTCTCTCGCTATAGGACTAGGGTTAGGGTTTCGACGCGTTGAATTTTCCATCTTCTTTTCTTTTTTGGAGAATTAGGGTTTAGAATTGTTCCCTTATGTGTTGAACAGTTTGAATTCTGTGAAATTTTCGTCAAATTGGATTGAATTTCGTCCAAACTCTTGATTGTTGAGCAATTGTACAATTGCCAAATCAATCTGAAGGAACAATGGATGGCATGAACGATCACGGCGGCGGCAATTTGGGGCCGTTGACCGGAGATGGAAAATTCTCGCTGCGATTGTGGGATATGGATCCCTTTACTTCGACAGTTCGTTGGATCGTCCGAAACAGGATGTAAGTTTGGCTTAAAAATCGTAAATTTCATATCATCATTGAATTTTTCGGGAGGTAACCGTACTCTGGAAAACAACAGTTTGGACTACAATCGCTTAATTGGCCTGTATAGTGATCTTTTTATTGTTGGAGTCTTATATCACTATTGGATATCAATGTTTGTCCAAATGCAAATAGGAGGTCTATCTTGCTTTGACTGCTTGCATAGTTTAAATCCATGGACAATGTCAATGCTACGTGACCTGCCTACATAAAAATGTAGGCACCTTCATTTTATACTCTAGACTCTAAGCTATCACTTTTTTTCCACTAAATTATTTTTAAAGAAGAAGGAAATATATTACTTTTCTGTGTTTTGGAAAAATTAAGGGAACATCGGTTTACGCTACATATCTTTATTCACATAAAGAAGGAAATATGTTACATCCATAGAATGTTTTATATGTCTGTGTGCACATGCACAAAAAAACAAAGCCTTTAATGGAGTCGGCTGCATGAATCTCATTTCTTTCTTTTAACTGTGTTATTGGTCATTTCCTCAATTAAGTTAACGACCATCGTATCCTTTTTGACTGTCTCAAGCCATGTTCATTTAAGCCTCATTGTTGTCACTTTTTACTGATTCACCTTTTGGCCTCTGTTGCACATGCAAAAGCCATCTTGATTGGTTCTCCCTCATTTTCCCTAACAGAAGTTGCCAACACACTCACTTTTTATCAGTGCACTCACTTCTCATCCTCTATGATAGCATCATGGTTTAAAATATCGGAATCAGTATTAGCCAATGGTTTTTAGTGTAAATATTGTCCATATCGAACGTCAATCTCGGAAATATCGGCCATATAGGGCCTTATATCGGCCGATATTATAGGGTTATTTGTATCAGGTACCTCAAAATCTGATATGATATCACCGATTTGTATCGGAGATTCAAAATCGGTTGATATTTGAAGCGATGCTTAACATACTGCCAGTGATCCACAAAACTTCTTAGCTACACTCATTTTTCGAACATGTTTCTTAATTGCCCAACATTCTGATCCTTAAAGCATTTTGGACTTTTAGGTTGTCTTATAGAAGTTTTTGTCAATTTTCTGGGCATTATATGATTGCATAATATTCTCATAAGCATTTCTCCACTATGACATAGATGCAGAATATTTAGGCATTTAGAAGAATTTCCTACCAAATACAAGACTTTTGTACTAAACTATCCAAGGGGTGAATTGTCCATTTTGTGGAACTTCTACTATATTGGATTTCATAAATTTAAGTACTTAGATGCAAGCAAAAAATGGTGACTATGGCTTCAAAAATAATTTGTGTTAGGTGAGGGGGCATTTCACAAATTTCCCTAGAATGAAGCTGAACTGGGCCTTTGAGATTTTGGGTATGATTTCTGTAGTCCCTATGTGGTACAATTTTGCATTCTATAATCATTTGTCAAAATGTATTGGCAGTGTACAAATTTTAAGCGAGAGACCTGCATTTCGTGATTGGGAACATCAACAGATAGAGAAGTTTGGCCGACTTCTTGATGAAGTACTCCTTCAACGAGCACCATCACAGGTATGTTATGTTCCATTCCAAGTTTATATGTGCTATACCATACTTTCGTAGACTCGGATGTATTGTTAGCTACTTTAATCCTTTTAGAAAAAGTTGCCATAGATGATGCAATTGTTTTGGTTGTATTTTCTAACCTTTAGTCAATGCAAAGTTCTGAAATATTGGACTTTGTTGCAGTAATTCACCGATTATCTGAACCTAACAGGTTGTTCATACAATCAGGTGCACTACATGAACCTAGATACACTGAAGAGTAGATTGAAGGGTCTGATCAATGAACAAAAGAATGTGAATGTCACCAACAATTTGGCTTGTGATATCTCTTTTTCATCAAATGGCTCTACATCACAGAGTTACGGAACATCACATAATATGGACATGTCCTCTTCAGATACTTCCTACCATAACATCTCAACTTCAACTTCAAGCAGTGATTGCGCTACTGCATCATCGGATACTGTTGGGACTTTCACAAACAACAGTTCAGCTTCCGGTTTATTGCTTGATGGTGGCTCAACCGCTTCTCGCCGTCAGTTGAAATGCATAAAATTGGTTTCATTAATTCATTTTTTGAAATTTCCCTTGTTCTGAAATAATAAATTGACTTGTTGCAGGCTATCTACCTAATGGCCACCATCGTGTAGTTGCAAATGAATCTATTGCCGCTGCTGGGAATGCCATGCGTTGTCCAGAGACAATTATGCAAACTTTGCCTGTGGTATCAAAAAATTCTGCTGATGATGAGTTTTCAACTGTGATACCACCTAATGAGTATGTTGGTTACGGGAACAACCGTGGCCGTAATAATGTTGGTTGTAGCAGTCAGTCTATGATGTCTCACATGTCTTCTTCTAGAATTCTTGATGAACTTTTTAATCGCTCACCATCTTTTGCTATAAACACTGACCAGACAATTGATGAAGCATCGCTATATGAACAATGTATGTATTACTGTACCCATGGTAACTTTTCTGGGAGCCTTCATTTATTTCCCTTTTAGTATGATAATTAAATTATTATTACTTTGCTTGGCAGGTGATAATCATCTTATGGCTAGGTGTAAAGTTTACTCATCTGTGAAGTTAATTAACCACGCGTCATCATTTGGTTTGACTGGTAATTTCAGAAATGTTCCCCAGTCTGGCCTTCAGTCTTATTTGAGAATGAAGTCTGTCAATAGTGCGTCACTTTGCTCACAAAAGGAGCAACTTCTGCAGTGTACACGACATGAGCGTACACAGGAGCAGCTCCAGCCATCTTGTCAACCGGATTATCTGCTGTATAATCTGTCTGATCAACTTCAGCACCAGAAGAAGGAATTACACTCTCAACAACAACATTTATCATCTAGAAATAGAATATTGTTGTCAGACCAGCCGCAAAGCATCTTAAATGGGTCCAGACGAGCGAAGGGTTGTGCTGTACAAGACCAATCATATGATCAGTCTGTTCAACCTCAGCTTCAGCGAAAGGAACAATACCAACAACATTTATCAATGGAAAATAGAAAATCAGGGGGCTTCCATCTCAAAGAATTTTAAATGGCTACAAACTAGTGAATAATTGTGTTCCGAATGAAGTTTCTTTGCAGGGGACAGTTAGTTCGAATACCACTGAATCTATGGTTTCTTCTCCTACCATCAATTCAATGGAGCACAAGCAACCTCCCTTAAAACGCACTAAAACTGATGACCCTTTTCATTCTCATAAGAGTCAAAATGACGCTTCTAAGGTATCAGTACCAGTTGAAGATTCATTTAATGAAGGAAATACCCTAGAATGCCAAGAATTCAGCACATCATTAAATACTACACCTGAAAGTATGGATATGGATACAGGGCCATCTTCAAGCTCGTCACAGGACAGTCACGCAGAATGTTATGCAGGAAAAACTGTGGATCCGATTATGGATATCAAAATGAAACTTCATCCAGAGTCCTCCAGTTTAGAACTAACCGATGCTCGACCTGAGAAAGAAAACATGCCGGTTCCAGTGGAAGCAGATAAGGTCATACAGGCGAGTAACTGTATGAATAATACGCCATCAGATGTTCATGTGACAGAAACAAAGCCGCGGATTCTAAAAAAGGTGTTTCTTTAATTGATTCATTCACTCCAGAGAAAATTAGGGAGCATATCAGTAGCCTCATGCCTTCTGTTGGTCAGGTTAGTATTTTCTATGAATCAAGAGTGAATTGTTTTTATTAATAATATTTCATGACAATAAGATGTCCAGTCTATGATGGAGCAACAGAATTGCATAGCTTATTCTTTCTTAAGTTAAATATTTTTAACTCCCAGGTTTTTCTCTTTCGATTTATCATTTGAATGTTCAAATTTTTTTGAACAGCAGAGAAAAACTACTGTGAGTAGTTTGTGGAACGACATTAGGATCAACACCAATTTCATTTTGATCCACTTCAAAGAACAGAACTTTCAGTAATGGCATGAAATTTTAGTCAGGATGGTTCATATTTTACGGAGATGAGTTGCTTGGTTGAAGTAATTTCCCTTAGTTTTCATCACACACTTGTGAAATTTTGGTGTATAATGAGCTGAAAAATTGCCAACTACATTCAAAGTTCTGCTAGACTTTTCTCGTTTATTGTGCTATGCTTGTTTAAAGATGTTCCAGAAATAAAAGATGCATCCAACTTGCTTGCTCCTTCTCTCGTACAAACAAATATACACAGGCATGGACACACAAATTCAAAGATACGGGCACACACAAACATATGACAATTGACATCCACCTAAAATATGCAAATTATGGATGTGTATGTTCTAAGGTGATCTCTATGTTTTGATGGAAATGGGAATATTGACAGTTTGTGTAAGGGGAAACAAGAAATGCTAGGTCCCTAGGTGCGGGGTAGACTCCTTAGAATTGTTAGCTCATGTTGTCATCTTGTCTTAAAGTGAACTACACAATTAAGCATCCACAAAGATATTTCCTTCTTTGTCCATGTTAGGAGTAGGCAGTTGACCCGACTGAATCAAAATAGTAGGAGCGTCTTTCTCCAAATACGTTCTCTCCTTTACTTTATCTGCTTGTAGTAGTTGCTTTTTCACGCATTCATCCAAGAAAGTTAGTTACTTCTTCCTCATTCTCTTTCTCTTAAGGGATACTGGTTCATCGTTGTCAGGTATCAGTTGATTTATCTCAAGTGATGCAGGATCAAAGGATTTCAGTTGATCTATCTATTAAGTGATGCAGGATCAAAGGATCCAAAGGACCCCGTACTACGTCCATAACCGCCAAAGCATTGGTGTACTAGTGTAGGCATATGTGTCCACAAAAGACCAAAACTGTGGATGATTAGGGGAATAGTTACGACCTTAAGCTTTACACTATGAATGTGATAAAACAAACAGGACTATCACACTCCTCTTTCTCTACACAAATAACTGATCACCCAAAATATTTACAAATAGAGATAGGTTTCTACATTACACTTACTACATGAAAGGATAATTAAGAGAACGGCTGAGACGGTGATGGAGCCTAGGTATGTCAGCAACAACAAGTCAGTAACAACTAAACAACATGGCATACAGAATGCCGGCGGTTTGTTTGCTAGATGGACGAAGAGCTTCCAGGTGTCATGCCAAAGACGTCTTCAAGGTAATTTGGTGAGAGGTCAATGAACGTAAACAAAAAAAGTGATGAAAAGCTTAGAGATTGATGCATACTTGAAATATTTAAAAGGAAGTATGTGTTCCCGTTAATCTTCTGGGAAAATGCCTCTTCTTTTATTTCAAGCCAATACTACCTAGATTCCCCTTCTTTTAACCCTAGACCCCTGGTTGTATACATATACACTGCATCTGGACACATGCAAATCCCTATTTTGTCATTTCCTCTATCTCCTCATTGAAATGGATTTAAAATTAATTTCCTTGGAGAAGTTGGGCGTCTTTCTCCCCATTCTCTCATTAAATCTTACCCCAGAAACCCTCCTTGTCATCTACCTTGTCATCTAATTCCAGTTTTCCCTAATTTCTTTTCTCTGTTCCCTAAAGAATAAGCAATCCTCCGAAAATCCATTAATATTCGGAGATGGATTCGACGTCCAAGAGCAGAATCTAACAGGATATGGGTGTTGCCACAGACGTTGGCGACGTGCTGTTCTCGGGTTGCTTCATGGCAGTGGGTGGCAAACAGCGGCGCTGCAAGGTCCATTATCATGTCTTCGCGGGGCAAATCCTAGCAAGCGACTGTAAACAAAGTCTTTCATAAATCTAAACCGAGGCGCAACCTCAGATTCAGATGTCTAGGGCACGATGGCCATTGAGACCCCCAAACATCACTAGTTGAGCAGGTGTCAATGTATTGAACTCATATAGAATTGACCAGGTAGCATGGACACTTAAAATGTAAAGTCGTGTATTGGAACGTATTGTGTCAGACACGTGTGTTAGGCACACATATCAAACATGATACATTTATCTTGTATATTCTTTTTAGAATCTGTTGAAGTTGGGTGGGAGTTCTTTGATTGTGATGAATGAGGGGCAAAGAGAAGGAAGTATTCCCAAGCTCACATTGTATTTAGGTAGGTCTAATATGTCATAATGAGCATGCATTTGGCGAGGTTGGCTCAACTTGGCTCCAGACGACTTAGAGTTTAGACTTATCCAAAATAATTTGACTCGATCCATGTTTGCGTTGTTCAACAAAATTCCTAGTTTCACTAGATATGGCTTATGATTCCTCGAAGAGGAGCTCCACACTTAACATTGTTAGATATACCTCATGTTTGTAGTGTAGATCTCATATCATATTCATACTATATTTTATTGGCACGTGCAAATGCAATTGAAATTAAAACTAAAATGTGTATAAAAATTTTAGATTCCCTATGTAATTTTGATTTGTAAAAGTGTATGGTGAAAGATAATGGAGTCAATCATTTATAATTATTTAATAATTTCTCCAATTACTAATAGCATGTCCTTGTTTAATTCCCACTGCAATTATTTTTCTCAATCCGAATTTTGGATGACATGTTTTCATCAAATACCTCACGTGCTATGTACGTACAAAAAGAATGGACGGCATCCAACAAAGCATATTCTTCCCATCATGGAGTAGTATTTTGGTATTTGGCACGCATGACACACACATGTCTCCAAGAATAGGTTGCCAAAGATTAAAACATTTGCAGTAATTTTAAATTAGTTGTGATTCTCGTTTCTAGTTAATTGTGCTTCATGGCTCTAAATCAATCATAATTACAATAGCCAAGTTAGACAATCACTTGAAACTTTGCATTAATTCACCTTTTCTATTTTGAGAAAAAGTATTTTATATTCTCTTTTTAGTTAAAGTTTTGTTTGTTTCTAAATTAAATATTAGCTCTAGCTTTAAAATATGTTAATTAAGATTGGTTGGAGTCTTTAGAAAAGTTGATCTTAACTGATACTGATCCTCTCTGTCACTTTTTAAAATACTCTAAGCTATAAGTATGTATGATGCTTAGAAGGTTATTTTTATAATTTTTTGTCATCCACACCCATGACCACAGGCACCCTTTTCGAAAATACGTTTTTTCCCCCTCTTTCCCTTTTCAAAACTACCCACCTCTAAAGTGCAAGTACATCTAATGTTTAGGTCATTTTTTTGTAATTTTTCATCCACACCTACAAACACACGGATGCCGTACATGGATTATAGATCAGTGGGCCCAGTTTTATTTGGTCATGATGTACTGGCGGCATCCAGAACTTAGGGTTTTCCATTAATATATACTGGTAAATAGATGTTCACTAATTTTGTTTGGCTCATAGCTACACTTGTTATCATTATACCTTTTGTCCTTGAAGTCCCATGGTTTCTACTTTAGTCATCAGCAAGCAAGACAGAAAACATAAAATTAAGAAGACTTGCAGCATAGCTAACCATTCTCTATTCAACTCCTTATTGCATGTATAAATGGCATGTGGAGAGTTGGCAGATGACCTCCTTGAGAGGCATGAGATTCTAGTTTCATTCTCAATGGGAGCATACATATGTTGAACCTAGAAGCACGTACACCTGCACAACACACACATGAACACGTGACATGACACTTTCTTAAAAGGTAGGACACATGGACACGATGACATAACTCTATCCTATGTATATATATAATAATAATAGTCCGTTTATATACATGCATAGTCATGTCCTTGCATCCAAAAGTCCGTACACATCTTCAATAATTTTATAACATATAGTGATTAGATCAGTGCATATATGCTAAACTTTTAACCTAAAATACATTCTTGGGCCTTTGCAAAAGAAATGGATCTTGGTTCAACTCTTTATAGAATAGGTCAATGTATTTAACTTCTTATATATGAAATATATTTAAATGTATTATAATTTTTATATATAAACATTTTGATGGCATTTTTTATTTCACTAAAATGTAGTCTTTTTGATACAAAAGAAAAGTAAATAAATATTTCAAATATGTAATGTGAACAAAGAAGTGTAAGAGAAATGTAGAACATGTGTCCAACAAGTGTTCAATAAGTGTCTTAAATTTAAGAAAAACCTTTATGTGGTTGAGGCTAAAAGCTCGAGAAGTATCTGTGGAGTGACCGAGTGTCAGTGTCCGACATCGGTATGGCTTCATAATTGAAGTACCCATGCTACATAGTTTTGAACTTGTTGAGGGTTAGAATGGGGATATGATATGTTAAATTTCTGTGCCTCTGCACATGAACATGCAAAAAACTGCCTGTGCAAGTAGAGCCATACGGCCTCCCAAAGAAGTCCTTGTTAGCTTTTCTATTGCTTAATGCATATTTTCACTTCAACTTCTCCTGGAACTTCTTCTTGAACATTTATTGCAAACTCAAGAAGGAATGTTCTCTTAACAGACCAAGCATACTTGTGAAATAATTTGACTAAAATGCTAGTCTTCATGTACATCCAGGGATTCCTCTGCGTGTCTTGATCATTTTTGAGGAGTGTAATTATTCTGTTGAACTAGGGTCTTTTCAGATGCTGTTTGAAATTATGCTCTGTAAAACCATTTTATATACCTGTTTTCTCTAAATTCTGCATACAATGATTTCCTATTTCCTTTGGTTTGAAAGACACTACTTTACATCTGGTTTTAAACAAAGTTACATATGCTTTCTATTCTTTTTCAGAGTAAAGAAAAGTCACAAAAAAAGCAAGTTACGGATCAAGCAACGGATGTGAACACCTGCAGTTTATGTGAGATGAAAGATCTTTATTTTGATCCACCTGCTCGGTATTGTGCAGCATGTTACAAAAAGATCAACCCCAAGGGAATTTGTTATTCCATGAGTATTGCAGATGGGAGTGATCAGCAAACCCTTGTCTGTCGTGAATGTTTTAATAATCCTTGCGAGAATGTTAATCTCGGTGGTAAATCTATTTTAAAAGCAAATCTGAGGAAGATAAAGAATTATGCTGAAACTGAGGAGCTGGATGAATGGGTTAAGCGTTTATTGATATTCTTTCTTAATGATTTTGATTTGTTTAAAAGATCTTTAATATTTGTTAGTTAGTTTATTTATTTTTGTATCCATGTTTTTTCCAGTGGGTTCATTGTGATAAGTGCAACACCTGGCAGCATCAAATATGTACTCTTTTTAATTCAACAAGGCATGAGACAGTGCAGGCTGATCACACTTGCCCAAATTGCATCTTAAAAGAGATAGAGAGTGGAGAACACCAACCATTATTGCAAAGTACAATTCCTGGGGCAAAGGATTTGCCAATAACTAGGCTGAGTGACTACATAGAGAAATGGGTTTCTAGAAGTCTTGAAGAAGAGAGACAAGAAAGAGCAAATTCTTTGGGAAAGTCTTTATCTGCGGTAAGATTTTTGATAGAACTTCTTCCATCTTCATGAAGTACCTATGCTTGATGACATTTGGTATAAGTTATATGGTCTCAACTAATTCACATGATCTCAAGGCCCAGTTATTAGTATTGAGGAGAATGGATGCATAGATAGCTAATCATGTGAATGAAAACAGTTACATATCTAATTATTACCTTAGCGGTGGCTCCATTGTTTGATTCTTCTCTAGTTATGCCTTTCATAAACTAAGAATTCTGCTGAAACCACATAAATGTTTGCTCATTCTAAGCATTAATCATTTTTTTCTTCGATTGAAATTTAGTTGAGCATATCCTAAGGCTTGGCTTTCAATTTGGATAAACCTAAGCCCAAAAAATGTTTAAGAAGGTTTCTAACTTGGTGATTACTGAACTCAGCTACTTTTTCGACATAAGTTTATAGAAGTCCTGCTGAAAAATTTGACTTGAGTTTCAGACTGAGGTTTTTTCTTTTCAGGCCTGTCATGTTCAATTGATTATTATCCCATAACCTTTTGATGAGAAGTAAAGGAAATTGCAGATATCTATGTGTTGCTTCTTTTTATAATCAATCATCATGGTGTACACTACAGGCTTCAGCAGCCATCAAACTTTGCTGGTCATGTAGTTCTAGTAAGTAATGAATATCGTAATGCTAGTTACATTTGGAACAGCTATTAAAAGACATTAAAACCTCACATTAAAATATTTCACATCCAAATTAATATTAGACTTAGCGAAATATAGGCATTTATTTTACTTATGTGTAGAACTTACATAAAAATCTTTTTTCATGATTATACTGTTTCTTCGCAGGTCTCTCTCATGTTTATAAATATACTTCTGCATTTCACTTGCTTGTATTATTATTTGTATAGTTTCTTGTCTCTTGGATGTTTGATGAGTTAACAGAAAATTTCCAGCGTTTTATATTAATTTTTTTTGTAAAATAATGATATTTTCCGATAATCCAATCTGGTAGCTGATACTTGATTCTTCTTTGGGACATCAGGTTCCAGCAGCTGAAGGCCTTGTTATAAGAGTTGTGTCATCAGTTGTCAAGCGACTGGAAGTAAAAAAAGTTTTTCGAGATATCTTTCAAGATGAGACATACCCTTCAGAATTTCCTTACAAATCAAAGGTGGAGACCTTACATGACCCTTTTATTGTGTTTCTCGTTTGATGTTATTATGCCCTTTTTTGTAATAGTTAACAGATATGGCACGTATTCAAAATGCAGAACTATTCTATGTTTTAGAGTTCAACAAATAGTACCAAAAGAATAACTCAGGCAGTAAAAAAATATTTTTAGTTGCTGTTTCTCTTGTTTGAAATCAATTGTTATTATGGGAAGTGATTCCAAAATATAAAAGATAAGATGAGTTGTTACCCGTCCAAAGGAACAAAGTATCAGATGGTTGCTTTGTTACTTCGTGTGTGGGTTCGGAGGAGCACCCTGGTCCTCAATTTTGTTTAGCATGTGTAATTAAACTAAAAAGATTAAGGGAGGATAAAAGGATGAGGGAACCAGAAAAGAAAGTTAAGAATGTGTTGTATAGTTTGTGTTACACAATGTCCTCTTTTTGATTTTTTTTATTGCACGAAAGACTGGATGAATCAAATCTCTTCCGTAGGTTCGGTGATTATACTTAAAGTGTTTGTTCATTCAACTGCACAAAAATTTCTTGCCCAGAAGCTTAGCAACACTAGTGACCAAATAGAGATGCGAAAATACCAATAATTGGATAGGCACATCTTTGAATCTATAATCATAAACTTAAATGGTGCAAATTGTAATAAGCTTGTTCACATTGTATTACTTTTTGCAGGCCATCCTATTGTTTCAGAACATTGATGGTACAGATGTATGCCTTTTTGGGATGTATGTACAAGAATATGGTTCCAAATGTGCAGACCCTAACAAAAGGCGTGTATGCATTTCATACATTGATTCTGTCAAATATTTCAGACCTAAAATAACAGCTGTGACTGGGGAGGCTCTTCGTACCTTTGTTTATCATGAAATTTTGGTATGTGAAACTTCCAAAATTTAAGCTTTGTAAATCGATTAGCTCTGACTCATGTTAATGTTCTTTTTTATTTGCTGATCTCCATTATCTCCGTTTCTACTCATCTCCTAAGAGTAGAGAGAAAAAGCTAATTATTATCTTCATGTGCCTTTAGATAGGATACCTTGATTATTGCAAGAAGAGAGGCTTCACCAGCTGCTATATTTGGGCTTGCCCACCCTTGAAGCGAGATGATGATTATATTCTGTATTGTCATCCTAAGATACAAAACATGCCCAAATCTGAGAAACTTCGTGAATGGTAATTCGTGTTCATCTGCATTTTAACTTAAATTGTTCTCACTTTTCTAATCTAACTTGAGAACATTATGTATTATCGTCTAAGCCAGGTATCAAACAATAATTCGGAAAGCTGCAAAGAAGGAGATTGTTGCGGAATACACTAATTTATACGACCATTTCTTTGTAAACAATAGGGAATGTAAGGCCAAAATCACTGCAGCGCGATTGCCATATTTTGATAGTGATTACTGGCCAGGAGCAGCAGAGGCTGTCCTAAAAAGCGAGGATGGCAGTAAGCCTGAAAAGAAAGGAAGAAAGGCTGTCACCGATAGAGTTCTAAGGGCTTTCAGACGAGATGCTTTAATTGAAAATCCGAAAGATATTCTGCTGATGTACCAGGTAATTGTTTTGGTAAAGTATCCCATTTTGTAGATGTATTTTGTGTGTTGTTCTTTGTGGTTTTGGCTTTGAGCCTTCTCACATCTAGGTAAATTGCATCGTTTATTATTTTTTTTAATATGAATATCATACTGACTATTATCCAGAAGACTCTTTTGTGCCATGTGTGGGTAGCTCTTCAGTTCTTCACTTTTCTTTTGTATGGATTCTCATCTGTCAGTTCAAGCCCATAAAGCTCTTTTCCTCTATTTTAATCTTTGTCCCTTTATGTTTTTACCTTTTTCCTTCTTAGGTTTTGACATAAAATCAAGACATTAACTTTGCTGCTGCTGCTGTTGTTATATGATTAATTCTTAAGTCCAAACAATTTGGCAGCTCTGTCATTTAACTGATTGCACTAATACAACGTGTTGTTACTGCTTACTCTTCTTTATTTTCAACAGCTTGGAGAAAACATCCGCCAAATGAAGGAAGACTTTATCATGGTCCATTTGTGGCATGTCTGCAAGCATTGCTGTCATCCTATTTTGTCTGTAAAGCAATGGGTTTGCAGTGTTTGTAAGAACTTTCAGCTTTGTGATAAGTAAGCTACTTTCTCTCTTTTTTAATTGGTGATTTCTTACTTCTTTATTTATGGCATTTAAAAAGTCTCCACATTTAGGGTGTTCCGTTAAAGTTGAAACCAATGTTTCTTTTGTCAGTAATTCCTTTTATTGCAACTTAAAAAATCTTATTTTTTTAACCAGATCAATTCTAATATGCTATAGGGATTAATAATTGAGAAGAATTTAGTGGCAGATCTTCTTTCTTTCCCATTTTATCTATTATGTGATCTTCATGGCCAGTTAAAAGATATCTTCGTACTAGTGTCATTGTAGCATAATGGTAAAGCCTCTTTCTAGCGGACAAGAGGCCTCGTGGTCAGGTCCCGCTTGCACCAGGCTATATTATCCTTTGAAAAAAAAAGGAAAAGACAAAAATGAAAAAAATAATAATATATCACTGTCCTATTGTATTCCTTTGCATGACTTCTTCAGGCATGTGTTGTAGGCTATGTAGTACGGACACTCCTATCATGGAGCTGTGTCGTGTCCGAAATGTGTCCGACACGCCTGTCATGTGTATTTTAAAGAATTTGCCACGTATTCACGTGTCGTGTCCATTTCAACGTTGCCGTGTCATGCAACATAAGTTGTAGGTGCCAAAAACTTCTAGGCTAAACTGATATGCTTTTCATTCTACTCAAAGTGGACATTCTGGGAAAATGATAATACTCATACAACACACAACATGATGGATAATACTAAAAGTGCAGCATACAATGAAACAAATCACACTGTCAACATGCAAATGACACATTTTTTAACCCAAAAATCAATTAGATCTGAGATTTAACTCCTTTCTTTAATTTGCAAAGCAAATCTTTCAGCGCAAGTCGACATATAAGAAACGGAAAACAGATTAAATATATTGAAAGGTGTCAATTTAACTTGTTAAGTATTTTCTCCATTACTCCGACATAGTTTCCTTGTGGAATAATCCTCTAGTCCATTTTAAAATTGCATCTGGACAATTTGATAATCTATTTTAGGAGTGCATCTGGATCGCCCTAGGAGTTAGGTTACATCCCGCCTTCTCCGTCACTCACGCACTTATGGGCAACACACGAACACGAACACGAACACGAACACACTGGTACAAAGTTTTGTTTCTGTGTTTGTTTGCACCATGTTGCAAGTATAAAGAGGACAAATAGTAACACGAAGTTATCAAATCAAGGTAGGGGCAAGGCATGAAGGAATGTCAGTTGTGTTTGGATAAAGGTAATCCGTTTGTTGGTTTGAAAGTAACAAAACATAATAGAAAAAGAAAATAATTCTAGGGAGAGAAGGGAGAATAGGGATTAGAAGTAAGAAGAATGAAGAATACAATAGTGCATAAAAAAACTTGGGATTAAAGTGGATATGCTGAATATACATGTTAACAACATCAGATCTAGGGTTACAAGATTCAAAAGAGCAAGATCGATCGGGTATACTTAACAATGGATTTTCATGAATAAAAAGAGATTTGATATATGTCAATAAACACAACAGATGACGGATTGCTTGTAGGTGCTCCATGTACTCTAATCTCGTAGTCTTTGTTCGCGTGTCTCAAAAGAGGATTGTGGTTGCTTTTTTGACGATGTAGCTTCTCTCTAGCTTGAAGATGTTAGAGGAGAAATATGCAAAAAAGATGGAGGCTATTTTCTTCTCTTAGCTTTCAAGTTGCTTCGTTTTATGAAGACTCTTATATGAGATGTTATATAAGTAGAGTTTCTTAAGAATCTAATTAGATTTGGAAAACTCATTATGATAGAAACAAATACCAATCTGAATTAAACTTACCACTTAGCCCTAAACACCTCGACATTCATCCCGGCCTGTAGGGTGCCATCTCATAAGAGTATTACTAAGCTCTAGATCACACCACGTTCAACGAGTTTTTCGGCGATGACGATGAAGAAGACCCTAAAGATATCTTCTTATCCCTTCTCCTATTGATGAAGGTGATCTATAGAAATAAGATGTACGCATTGCTATATTCTCATTTTTTTCTTTATCTCTCAAGGCGACCAAAAAACCGTTTGCTAAAGCCAAACAAACATCTGAACTGTTGCAACTCATTCACTTAAGATATTTGTTAACCAACGAATGTGAAAGCAAGAAATGGTGCACCTTACTTCATCACTTTAATTGATGATTTCACGTGGTATAGTCATCTCTACTTGATTGCTCATAACTTAATGTTTAAACTGTTTTAGACTATGTATTCGAAGTTAAGAATCAATTAAAAAAAGTGAAAACATTGAGGACCAAAAAGGATGTGAAGTAATGTGACGCCGATCGGTCTTTAGTGATTTCACTCTCTTTCCTAATTGATTCTCAATTTCGAGTACGTAGAGTCTAAAACAGTCTAATGCATCCAACTTGTGAACAATCAAGTAGAGATGACCGAACCACATGAAATCATCAATAAAAGTGAAGTACGGCATCGTTTCGTGTCTTCAAATTCATTGGTCCACAAATATCAAGTGAATGAGTTGTGGAACAGCTCGTATGCTCGTTCGGCTTTACCATACAGTTTTTCGGTGGTGATTTGAGAAAGTAAAAAATGAGTCGCAAGAGATGAAGAAAAGAAAAGAGAGGTTATAGTAATACCTACAATTCATTTTTATAGATGACCACCTTCGTCTATTAATGAAAAGAGATCTTTAGGATCTTCATCATTGAGGAACTTATTGAACGTGAGGTGATCTAGAGCTTAGCGATACTTTTTTGAGATGGCGCAGGCATGGTTATGACCGGGACGGATTTGGACAGTCTTAAGGTCCAAGTGGTAGGGTCAATTCAAATGAGAGTTAGATTGGGATTTGATTCTATCATAATGAGGTTTTCAAAGCTAATTGAATTCTTTAATGTTAGTTTAGATGGATAATAAGATAATATGGTTATTGGGTTTACAATTCCCATAACTCAAATACTCTTTTGTAATCTATATATATTGAGATGAGATCTCTCTAATAAAGTAAGAATTCTAGGGTTTCTAGTTCTCAACATGATATTAGAGCAAATAAAACCCTAGCTGTCGCCCTCTCTTCTTCCCCTCTGCTATCTCTAACAACCCTGCCTCACCTCTCTTCACCTTGCGAGACTTCCCTTGCCTGTGCCTGTACTCAACAAGGCCTATAGAGTCTTCGTCGAGCACTGTTGCCCTCGCTTTGGGCACTTGAGTCGCACAGGGCCTCGTCGAAGCCCTTCAGTCCATCATGGGTCCTCATCGAGGATTCCTAAGTCCTTGGGAGTCCTCACCGGCACCTCCAGTCCAAGTCAGAGCCATCTATTTCATCTAAATCCACTGTTGATGCCCTGTATGATCTGCTTCTGCTGTTTGATTCTGATTATGTTCTGGTTCTCTGGTTCTGATTTTGCTTTTGGTTCTGATTCTCTGGTTCTGATTTTGATTCTGTTTTCTAATTCTGGTTCTGACTATGTTATGATTCTGATTCTGCTCCTCAACTCCTGCTAATCTGATTTTAATTTTTGATTCTGCTATCTTCCATCATCACCTTCTTAAAAAAAAAAATTTAGCCACCACCAAAACCCTAGCCGCCACAAAAAAACCCTAATCCTAGCCGCCAACTATCTATTTCATCTGCTCTTCTTATCTTCCTTTTTTCTTTTCTTTTTTAAGATTTAATGCGATCTTAAATTCAGATCTTTAAAAAAAATTATTGTTCACATGAAGAGTACTGCGGCGGTATTGTTCATTAAAAACAAAAAAGTCATCTCCATATTAAAAAAATTGGCTTCTTTCAAGTTTCAAAACGCTAGCCATCATTAAATATCGCCTCCTTTACTATCTTTCGCCATCAAATTTCGCTGTTATTGAATCATCAGATGGTGTTGTCTGTTGCTTTCATTACTCCTGCCGATCTCTATTGCTACCGATCAATTCTACATTTACTGCGGGTATCTATTACCGCTGAGTTTGAAGATCTCGCGAAACATCTCCCACTAAGTTTGAGGATCTCTTAAAACCTCTGCTTCTACTGAGTTTAGGAAACTCTAAAATCCTTTTGTATCCAAGACGGTGATGACTATTAACTTTTTGCATGATGATTTGGTTTAATTGGCAACTTCAGCATCGACATCAAAAATTCAGCAGTGGCATAAGATTATCAATATCATGTTTGTTTCTTAGTTTTTTTTTGTTTAGAAAAACCTTATTTAGAAGATGTTTTACTGGTCTTTGTAACAAGTTGGGCATGATTGACATCTATGCTCCAGCTTGAGGGGGAGTGTTAGTTTAGATGGATAATAAGGTAATTGGGTTTACAATACCCATAACCCAATACTCTTTTGTAATCTATATATTGACATGAGATCTCTCTAATAAAATAAGAATTCTAGGGTTTCTATTTCTCAACATTTAAGATATTTTTTTATATAACATCTCATAGTCTTCAACTTTCAATCTAAGAAAAGAAAATAGAGTTCATCAATATTCCCACGCCCCCCCCCCCCCCCCCCCCCCCACAAAAAAAAAAATAAAAAATAAAAAAATTCTTCTGTAAGATCTTTGAGCGAGGGAGAAGCTATTGTTGAAAAAGTGTCCATGACCCTCTTTCAAGATATGTGGACAAAGACTATGAGATTGGGGTCATGTGGAGCACCTACAAGCTATCCATCATATGTTGCGTTTATTTAGGTATATTTAATCTTCTTTTATTCATGAAAATCCATCGGTGGATATACGTGAGCTATTTCTCTACACCTTGTGAACCCTAGATCCAATTTTGTTAACATGTATTTTCGATATATCCGTTTTAAATTCAAATAGAAACAGACAAATTTAGGGAAAAGAAAGCAGAGGCTTAAATTTGGAGAATAAAATACGACATGTGAAACACAAGAGATGGCCAAAACTTAGAGGGGGGTCATATGCTCCATTATTTTTCTATGGGGTGTTAGGAATTTTGATTCATGACATTTGACGAATTGAATATGCATTAAACCATATGTTACATGATTGTATAAGGTGACAAAGGTATGAATTGTATGAGATACAATGTTAAATGTGTGCTGCTTATTTTTAAAGGGTGAGATATAGAGAGTGTCACAGCTTTTTTCTTAGTGACTGAGAATGGATCTGAGCAGCGTGCACAAGCTGTATGCTTTTCATGATCACAAAAGCATGGTAGATATGATCAGCAGTTGCTTTCTATGATGCCTTCTTTAATTTGTATGATAATGACCATTCTTTGTTACAATGAGAGAACCTAAGTGCTCTGAATTGTCCACTGCATGATCTAAACTTGAACAGTGCAGGATCTATCTTGAAAACACATAATCTCAAGTATGATTTACAAAACACATTACACTATCAAGCCACATAATTTATCTAAATTCTTGCCTTCTAGCGAGTAGGTCACAAGCATGGTTTAAAATATCGGTATCGTAATCGGGTAATGGATTTTATTATCAATATCTGCAATATCGGGTGTTAATATCAGAAATATCGTCCATATCAGTAATATTGGCCTTGATTTCGGCCAATAGATATTGTATTGGGTACCTCAAAACCTGATATGATATTGCCGATATATATCATAATCGGCCGATATTTGAAACCATAATCACAAGTAAAAAGAGCTAGACATTGAAAATGAAAGATTATACGAAGTTTTGGAATTCTAAACAGATAAATGCTTACATGTAAGCATAAAAAGAAGTTTTAAGCATAAAAATATCATAAGAAGTTTTGATGCTTACATATCATAAAAAGTTGTAGGGGTATTTTGTTTTCCTTTTCTATATGGCTAGGATATTTTTCATCACCCCCATGATTTTTTTGACATGGAGAAGCCTTTTTTTCCATCTCATACTTATGTAAGAGCAGCAAGTCTCACACATCAAGAGGTGCCATCTTCATGAGTCCCATTGTTGTTAATACCCCCAACTCGCTACAGCTGTGGGAGTTGCATGGAAGTTCCATGTACTGGAAAGTACTATATCATTGCCACGCCCTCTTGATCTTTATCTCCTTCTCAGTTCACTCGGCCTTCCTATAAAAACCCATTATTCGCCTATGGAGAGCTTTAAGTCCACACTCCAAAATAAAAAGCATGGTTCAAAGACTCGGCCGAGTCGGAGATGAGTCGGCCGAGTCGTATCCGTCTCGGCCCGCTCCGAGACGAGTCCGAGTCACGAGTTGGTCGACTTAACTCAGAACAGACTGACTCAGCCGAGAATCAGAGTTGACTCGGTCGACTCGGCGGATTCACGGCCGAATCGGTCGTGACTCGGCCGAGTCGACCGAGTCAACTCTGATTCTCGACCAAGTCGGCTCGAAACGTATATTCACCCGTGACGAAGGGGTATAAAGAAAAAAAAAGAAAAGTCTCTCTCGCTCAGATCTGGAGATCGCCGTCACTGCTCGATCGTCGCGATTCAATGTGGAATAACTACATTAACATGTATTTATGAATATACTTTGTGCAATTTACTATATTGTGCATATATTTTGATATGCTTCTATCAACGACGTGTGTATTTATGCCTTCGTATGTTTAGCGTGCTAATATTTTTAGACATGTAATACATGAATGTGGATGTCCACATTTTTTAAAGATTTTTCGTGATTTTTTCAGAATTTTTGAGCTTTCTATGTAGCTTTTTGCGCGTATCGCCCGACACCGATCCGAGTCGCCAAGACCGATCCGTCTCAGTGCCCGCCGAGTCGGCGGCCGAGACCGCGACTGTGAACCATGATAAAAAGGGCAGTGGTAGTTTACCTGGGTCACATGCGATCAGTTTGCTCATTCCAATTCTAAGTGCATTCGCAATCTGGGTCGTCAAAATTAGCTATACAAGAAGAAAGAGCAATAATGGGTAACTGGTGTTGGTGAGCTATTTGAGTGTGTTTTCCTCTAATATTTGGCTTTCCCGTAGAGGCTTAGACCTATTTGTAGACTTCAAGACTAACATGATCAGTTATTTAATTTAGTTAGAATTGTGATTTGCTTGCGGTTTTCTGTTTTGTAATTAAAGTAGTTGCTTTCTACTTTTTGAATAAGTATCGAGCAATGCTTGCCTACATATATTGATGGGGTAATTGCTCGAAACCCCCTCAATGTTTCATGTTTTATCACTTTGCCCCCCTTAACATTTTGTTTCCATCACTAATCCCCCTCTGTCGTGATCCGGACTTACTCCGTTAAAATGTCATTATCTAATATCTAATTTACCCTTTTAAGTCAAGCTCTGATATGCAGTATAAGTCTCATTTAGTTCTCTCTTCTTCATTTCTCTAAAAAAAAGGAGATCTTTTCTCTTCCCCATGAATCTATTAGATCTCCCCTGTTCCCCTCATGAACCCAACAAGGATCAAGGGCATCTCTCCTCTCCCCCCCCCCCCCCAATGAACCCATCACATCTCTCCTCTCCCCCCCAATGAACCCATCACATCTCTCCTCTCCCCCTATGAATTCATCACATCTCTCCTCTCTCTCCCCCATGAACCGAGCGTGGATCAAGGACATCTCTCCTCTCTCTCTCGCCCAATGGACCCACCACATATCTCCTCCCTCTCCCTCTCCCTCTCCTCTCTTGCTCCCGCCGCAACATCCCACCTCCATCGACGGCGGAGGCGAGGACGACAATGAGGGGTTGGACGCCGATGGATCAGTTGAAGGCGGGGAGAGGGAGGTGGGTTGCAAGGATGGATTGGGGACTTGTGAAATAGAGAAGGGCATTATTGCCTTTAAAAAAGAGATAAAAATTTATTCACTAATGGAGTGGGTCGGGATCACGATGGAGGGGGATTAGTGATGGAAAAATGTTGGGGGAAGTGATAAAACGTGAAACATTGAGGGGTTTTGAGCAATTACCCGATATAAAAAATGCAATCTTTTTTTAGCATACTCTTTGATTTTTTGCTTTGAAAAATATATGGATCTTGTTCGTACACACTCATGTGCATGAGAATAATTGTGAGAATAATCTGATCAAATGCTCCCAATTGTACAGTTACTCCAAATATTGATCCCATTACACCTACCATTCAAAGTAGAGCACCCCATCTTAGTTCTCTTACCATGAACCAAAGCATGCTCTGAATTCAGTAACACTTGGTAACTCTGGATATCTTAGTCATAATTCGTGAGGCTCCCACATTAGTTGGGAGGGTCACACGTATGCAATCTTTCATCCATGTTGCCAAGAGGTAATATTGTTGCATAATTGACACTGAGTTCTCAATCCACCTTTCTTTTTGTGTGGTGGGGTTCTGCTAGAAATTTCATGGGTGAAGGCTAAGTCTTTTTTCAGAGTTGATGTCGTTTTGATGGACAATGAATTCTTCTTTAGATTGACATAGATTTCAAGGCAGCATTGCAAAACTGTGTGCCTCCTCCCCAAATTCACCATAAAAAAAGGAAAGGAAAGAAACACCACAAAACAAACAAACAACACACTTTTCCTTTGTGCTCCTATTCTCAATGATTATGTTTTCAATCAGTTCACCCTTTTAAATAACTTTATAACTAACTTTTTGTTCTATATTTTTCTAAACTCTAATTAGACCTTCTCTTGGTTAAAAGTGTACAACCACTTTAAGTACTTGTGTACTTTGTCCTTGTAGAATTTTTTGCTCTTATCACAGAAGTTATAGAAAGCGTAGGGCATGGTGAGGCAGCAAAACGCTCACATAATATTCAGTCAGAAATGTTTTTATTTTTTCAAGAATAGATAAATAAATAACCACCCTTACCAATGGCCAATGAGGTCGCCGCCAGGGGCCTCCAATGGTCGTTCACGGTTCCTTGCCGCTCCTGACAATTGCCTCGCCTCACTTTTAAGAGAGAGGGGTTAGGGCGGGCATCATGCCTAACCCATTTATAACAAGTTGGTCAATTGGATCATGCGAGTTTAAGTTATCCCAAGTAGTTTTGATCCGACTCACTTGTTTTTAATGGGTTAGGCACCCATTTCCTTCTCTCTCTCTCTCACACACACACGCACGCACGCACAAAGGCGAGGCAGTAGGAGTCTGAGGCCTCTTGCGACGGTGGGAGGCGAAAGCAACCTTGTCTCTCATTGGTAAGGGATCTTTTCTTGTAGACCTAGTTGAAGAGGCGCCCCCTTACTAGGGGTGAAACTAGGAATAAATTTTGGGGTGAGCTGCAATCTTTTATAATATTTGCTTGTGAATTATATAAATTTGCTAAAGAATAAAACAATATTCTCGACTAAATCAGGGGTGAAATCAGAAATAAATTTGCCAAAAGAAACCAAAATAAAAGGGGATCTAAGGCAATATATGAAATATAACTAAATAGAAGGGGAACTAGGGCAATAAATGAAAAAATGGGGCGAGCTGTAGCCCGGTCAACACTTGGGTCCGCCCCTGCCCCCGACCACTCGAGCCACTTTTATAAGATTAATTATCACGAGGACGCTTCATCACGATCATAAAAGTAGTTTTGTAGTAAAATAGAAAGTCCTTAGAACTGTCTACTCTTGTCTTAAAACTCTATTTCTCATTGGTCTTGAAAGTCGGTAATGTCATAATAAAAGTGGACACTTGCTATAAAGGTGGATAGTTGTCACGTGGGGGTGGGTTTTGGGTACTTGAATGCAATAATTAGAATAAAAGTGGCATAGAATATATATATAGACACGCGCGGCGCGCGCACACACAACATTGGGGTGGTGTTAAAGATATCCTTTTTATAATTGTAGTAAATGGTTTAAATGTATACAAGAGAATATAAGATGGTAAAGGCTTGTTCTATAGTATTGTGAGGGATTTCAAAAAATCTCAAAGGGGCTTTAAAATTTCATGGGGGACAGTGGCTAAGCATGTCTACAACAATGTTTAAAATAACGATAACGTATCGATAACGCTTTTGCCTTGTTATGTTAATATAGGTTATAACGTAACGCATAACATATGTTACACGATTTAATATTTATTTAATAAAAATAATAAATATATATATAGCATATTTAAGAAATTTTTATAAATAGAAAAATAATTTTAAAAAATTAAAAAATATCAAAATAATATATAATACATTTAGCAAATCTCATAATTTTTAGCAAGTATCACAATAACTTTTTACATTCACAAGTTATACTAAGTTCGTAAACATAACAAATTTCATAATAAGTTCGCAAACATAACAAAAATTATAATAAGTATGATAACTGAATTATAACAAGTATGATAACAAGCGTGATAATTTTTAGCAATTATCTTTTGATAATATTATCTCAGTAATTATCAAAAGATAATTATCTTTTGATAATATTATCTCACTAATATTTTTAGCAATTATCTCTCTCTGCCATCTCCCCCCCTAGATATTTCACTCTCTCTCCCCCGGAGATCAGAGGGAGAGCATAGACAGGAGGGAGGGAGAGAGAGAGAGAGAGAGCTTACATGTGATTGGAGATGACCCGGCGAGAACCACGACGGAGAATCACCAGAGGTAGGTCTTATTCTTCTTTTTTTTCTTTTTCTTCTTTTTCTCAGCACCACCGTCGAGGTTGCAGAGATGACAGCGAGGTTGCAGAGAGAATTTTTTTGGAAGATTTTTTGGCCCTAGACCGAGCGAATTTAGGAGGGGGTTTTATAAAAAGTTGACTTGCACGTAACGTAAGTTACAGTGCATTACATTAATAAAGTAACTACGTAACGAACGTTACGGACAAAATAACCAGAGTTATGAAACATTGTGTTTTTTTAGCCCTGTTACGTAACGATTGGTCGGCGTTAGGTTATATAACGAGTTATAACGAGTTATATAACGGATTTTTTAGAACATTGGTTTACAATGTGTCCTTGACTAAAGGTCATTGATCTACAGAAACATATTTCTTTCCTTTGCATCTGTCTTAATGAAATTATTTTGCATTACCCAAAATTTGAATGCATTTTGGTTTATTTTGTTGTTATTTGCTACAAGCAGGTGTTTTCTTTTAGAGCAGAACCGAGAATTGAAAGATAAACACCCTACTGCTGCAAGTGAAAAACATTCATTTCACGAGGTGTGTACCTAAACTCTTTCCTACATGCTAATGCACTGGATAGATTGTTATCTAAATCTTGTATGTCTAAGCAGGTCCAGATGGACAATATTGCAGCAGATACTATTGATGATGATGAGACTATACAAAATGAAATATTTGACACCAGATTGATGTTCTTGGGTCATTGTCAAAATAACCACTACCAATTTGATACTCTCCGAAGGGCAAAGCATTCAACAATGATGATCCTTTATAATCTGCATAATCAATTTTCACCTGCTTGGGCATCTGTGTGCATTGGTTGTCACAATGACATAGACACAGCTGATGGCTGGCATTGCTCAAGCTGTACAGGCTATGATTTATGTGATTCTTGCTATCAGAAGGGTGCTTTTTCCATGAGCATGAATTGGTTCATAGTGCCACTGTGACTGATCATAATTCACAGAAATGCAATCAGAGAAAGCAAGTACTATCCTTGCAGGTATTGCCATAAGACTATCCTTTTTGCATTTACTTTCAAGGCTTTCTCCTTGCATTTTATAATTTTTTGGTGGCCTTAATATATATTTCATGCTGGATGTCTGAATCTAAGAATTGGGACAGCTCTACTAAGTTCAACTCTTAAGTTTTTTCGACAATTTTAAAGATCTTACAGATATTAAAATTCTCAAAGATCTGAAAGATTTCAAAACATCTCTGAAAGCTTATCATCTAAAACATCCTGGGGATCCAGAGTGCTCTTGAAAGATAGTTATTTTCATAGAGGTTGACTTCCAAGATCTTATTTTAAGTAATTATTTTTTTTTCCCTGCTGGAGCTCTATAATCAGTTGTTGACCACGTAATTAGGGCGCTTTCTTGTATTTGTTTCTTTTCATTTAACCTGCAGAGTTTGTCATATCTTCTTTTCTGTATCTCTGTAGTTCTTTGTATGAGGGACTGCACTACACTGGAAAATTTCAGCAGTCTTTGCAGAAATATCAATTTAATTTCTTTATCAAAACGTGCATAAATGATGCCCTCCGTGTTAACTGTGAGGTAGAACTGTTGATTGTAACCGACTATGGCGGACATTTTTCGGCCTCCCTCGAGATCATAACACATGTCTCACGATAGAAAGATACTTTGAAAAATCGACAACTATTCCATCAAAACAGATGTATATCTACACATGGGAGTCGATTACGCCCCTAGAATGAAGGAGCCGGTTACGCCCCTGGAATAAAGCGGGTGGTTATGTATAGATGCAAATTTTCTGGCATGAGATCCCCACCAATCCTGAGGTTACAAAGGTCCTGCACAGTCCAATCTTGCAATCATCCATGATATTCGCATCCACTATATTACCTAGCAAAGATATAAATATCCTTTCTTTTCCAACAAGAAGGGAAAGAAAAGGTGTAACCCTTGAACATTTATACTCACAACACACTCTGCTATCACTGTAATTCCTTCTAATTACAGTGAACTCTTGCTTCTTGATTTTTTCTCGTTTCGAGTTTTTCACGTTAACCCTCTGTGTTATCTGTGTTTCTGATCTTTACATGCTCACTTATTTGCTTGTGGGAAAATGTCTTCCGAGAATTTACCACCACAAAATGGTGCTTTCATTGAGATTTCTTGAGTAAACGCTCAGAGTTCCCACCCTCTCGGCCAAATACTTTCAAGCTCCTTTCCTAAAAAAGCCTTGCAAACGACAATAACCCCTCAAAAGAAGGCCACCTCACAGACCACTACCTCAACCGCTACCTCTAAAGGCAAAAAGATCATCAACGGGGAGCAAGTCTTGCTGGTCTCCATCCCTCAAATCTCGAGTGAGTCAACGGAGATTTGAGGGATGGAGGAGTCTTTGTCCCTGGAAACTACTCCCGAGCGAGTAGCCAACGAGCACAAATCTCAACTGCCTACTGAGGGATAACTCCTCCAGATGTTGACCCGTCTGCAGAAGTGACTAGATGAGTAAGAGGCGAAGGCGATTCGCGAGCGCGAAAAAGCCGCTCTGGAGAGACGCCGCTACCTGTGTCCACAACCAGCTCCTCACCCAAATCCAAATCCTCAAAAGGGCCAAGATGAGGAGCTTCAACGTGGAGGAATCTCATGCCTCACCACTACGTGCGATGGATATTGCCTACACGAGAGATAGCCGAGGCGTCACAGATATGCATTCCCACATCGTGAGGAAACTCTGATGAGAGCGAGCCTCCTAAGTCCCGCGAAGACGCCACGCATTGAGGATCTCGTGGAGATGGTCTGAAAACAGATCACAAAGACACGCCGCAACCTCGCGGTGGCCCAAGACCCTTTATCTTGTGGATCTCTGATTCTCCTCTTTTGGAGGAAATCACATCCCACCGGTTCTTGAAGAAGTTCATGACACCGAGCTTCGATTGCTACATCGGATTGACCGACCCTGTGTACACCTCCGAGCTTATCAGGTCAAGATGGTGGTCTACTCCTACGACCACTCCCTTATGTGTTGAGTATTTCCATCTAGTCTTAAGGGCGTGGTCTTGAACTGGTTCTACTAGCTTCCTCTGCGATCTCTTCAAAGCTTCGAGGAGGTCAGTGATGCCTTCTTCAAGCAATACGCCTCATGACAGGAATTCAAGAAGAACATCAACCATCTCCTTACGCTCAAGATGAATTAAGGAGAGACTCATACACTATATCAGCTATTTTCAGAGTTAGATAGCCTTGGTTTATAACTGTAGCGATGATGTCGTCGCAGCTGCATTCTTTACCGGGCAGCAAACCGACCATTCCTTATATAAACACTTGGTAAGCATGATGTCACCAACATGAAGGACATTCTGTTTCAAGCCTAGAAGTATATACAGCTGGAAGAAGCAACAAAGAATGCAACAAACCACTCCACCAAGTATGAAACTGAGGCTTCATACAAGACTCAAAGACATAGTCGGGCATGACGCCCACAAGCTGGTGCACTCGAAACCCTCGCAGAGCTAACTCTGATTTTTCAGGGCGGACGCGGACTTAACCCCCACTGAAGCTTCCTATTGACCAAGTCTTTCGCGCCATCGAAGGCTAGCCCTAGGTGAAGCGCCCGAAATCATTCTAGCATGATCTAGTCCGTCCTGGAGTGGAGGAGAAATGCTCCTACCATGACAGCTTGGGGAACCACGCTATTCAGTGTTGTGCTCTCAAGAAGCATCTCAAAGATATTGTTCAAGCATATCTCAGAGAGTTCATCCTCACTCCCAGAGCAACTTCTGAAGTCGAACAGAGAAAAAATATTCAGTACAAGATAGTCGATCGAATGCAGAAAGACTCGAAGAAGATTGTTAAATGTAAGTCGTTAATCATTGAATGAAGCTTTCATTTTCTCTCTTACTCTAAACGTCACAGGGCATACGCTTTCGCCCTCATTCAGCTCCGGATGGATTAAACTTGCCCCAGACAGACTTGACCATGTGTCGGATGATTAACTTGCCCATCGCGAACTCGATCTTGCCCTGGATGGACTTAATGTTGCTCCGCATGCATATTGTGCATCAACTCTGGGACGCAAACTCAATCTCCGGACTCCATACTCTGCTCCACACAATATTTGTTCTGGGGCTCCGCCCTCGGAGACCCCCGGGAGGGTGACTCTCAGCCCCCTTCCAACCGCGAGGACTTGATCGCGCAGGTCGACCTGCGTAATAACTCTGCATAGGGGCAAAGAAATCGTCAAGGCATTTAGGCTCCGCAACATAACACTGTATACTCCAAGTGGGATTAACTTGTCCTCATTGTGGACTTGTCAAAGTTCCATGCCAGCCTGAGGACGGTGAAATCAGGACGAGACTGAAAAAATGATAATCGGTTCCACTCCTCTGGTTTCCTGTCCACAAGGTCTGGGAAGCGGAAGAGTGGGGGCATCTATAGTGGACATTTTTTGGCTTCCTCGAGATCACAAAACGTGTCTCGAGACAGAGGGGTACTTTAAAAAATTGACAGCTATTCTATCAAAACAGATCTATATCTACACATGAAAGTTAGTTACGCCTCTAAAATGAAAGAGTCGTTTACGCCTCTAGAATGAAGCGGGTAGTTATGAATAGATGCAGATTTTCCTACATGAGATCCCCACCAATTCTGATGGTTACGAAGGTCCTACACATTCCAATCTTGTGGTTACAATCATCCATGATATTCTTATCCACTATATCACCTACCACAGATATAAATATCTTTTTTTTTCAAACAAGAAAGGAAAGGAAAAAGTGTAACCCTTGAGCACTTGTAATCACAACACGCTTTTCTACCACTGTAATTCCTTATAATTATAGTGAACTCTCACTCTTCTATGTTTTTTTCTCGCTTCGGATTTTCCACATAAATTTTCTAAATTTTCTGTGTATCTGTGTTTCTGATCTTTGCATGCTCAGTAATTTGCTTATGGGGAAAAAAGTCACCACACCGACAAACTTGACCACATATGAATAAGAATTGTTCATTCATCTATGCTTCTAGGTTCAAGTCTAAAACCTTTTTAATGATATTTCAAAAAATTCATTTTGTAAGAGTAGGATATGTTTGCTGGAATCCTCCATTGATCTTAGACATTTTGTGTATGTGGAGATTAAACGAGTCAAATTTCAATTTTTTCTTGCCATGTTATATTTTATGTTTGGGTTGCAAGGTGAACTGACATTATTCGAGAACTTCCGGTTCATATTGAACGTGAAGCTAAGCTTTTGTTTTTTTCTGGTATTACACCACATGTTGCTCTGTGAACAGGATGTGTGTGGTGCTCCTCTCTTACATGCCTCCAAGTGCAGTGTCCCTCGCTGCACCTACCCATATTGTCGCAAGCTCAAAGGACTCTTCCATCACAGTTTAAAGTGCCAAACTCGTGTCAATGGAGGTTGTCAGTATTGTCGGAAGATCTGGCACCTTATCCATCTCCATGCTCAATTTTGCGCAGAACCAGAGTGTCATGCGCCTCGGTGCAAGTATGCTTCCAATCTGGATTTCACTACTTTGCTTCCGTTCCTTCTTGTTTTCCTGATAGAAATTATGCAATTTTTCTTAGGGATTTGAAAGAACACTTGAGGAAGAGGCAATTGCAAGCAGACTCTCAGCAATGGCAGGAAGATTCTCGTCGCAGAGTAGGGGCGAAGGAGAGGATGAAAGAAAGAATAAGGAGGAAAAAGAGAGCCGAGGCCCTCGAAGCCAGAGACTAACTCTAAACACTCAGTAAAAACTTTGTACAGGAACAGTTCTCCCTTCAGTTTTCATCAGACGTGGAGATTTTCCAAATTCAGTCATTACCATGAATTTAATTTTTCTGTAGATGACAGCATTTAACCAATTTGTGTAAATATCTCAGAGTAGCAGCAGCCAGATTGAAGGAATACCTGGGGAATTTTATTAGTTTTCTGATGGGACTCTTTAATAAAAGATAGAAGAGGCAGAGGATGAGAGAGGTAAGAGCCTGCGAAGAACCAATAGAAGCTTACAGCAATTGTACAGAAGAGTATTCCTTATATTTAAGATTTCATTTGTGCTGTAAATTTTTTCTTCTTCTTTTGTTGTGGACTAATAAATAGATGACAACTTTGTAATATTTATTGGCAATAAAATTGTTTGTGGGTTGCTTTGTTCTAATCAAAATTGTTATGGGGGTGTTAATTAATTGAAACTTTACATAGATTGTTGTTTGCAAATTCATCATGTTGTTTATTTTATCTATTTTCTATTGCTCAGGTTCTTCTCTCTTTTGCCATTTCTTTTATGAACTTTTAATGATTCTGGGAATCAAATCAAGATCTTGCTTGATATTTTCTAATTCTCAAAACATTACAGGCCACTTTTTAATTTGCGTGGCAAGCAGGTTTCTCTTCATTTATGTTTTCAGTACAGTTTCTCTCTGTCTCATATGCAATGCTTGTTTCTTTCTTTTTCTTTTCCTTTAAATTTCCTGATGAAAATATGAAATTACTAAGGGTATGGCCAAAAAATTTGTTCATCGGAAAAAATGGAAAGAAAAAAGACTCTTTAATTTAGAAGAGTGGGACAATGTTTAGATATGTGGACAGGAAAGACTCCTTTTCTTTGATTTATACAAGTGTAGCTGCAATTTTGGTCACTCAAGTTAAAATTGCATGCATTTCAAAATACGCTGTGAGTGAGAAATGAGAATATTCGTATTAAAATAGGTATAGCTTTTATAGAAGAGAATATGAGACATTACCGCCTACAATGGTTTGATCATGTGCGACGTAGACCTACAGATGCGACAGTTCGGCGAGTAAAGCGTGTCAAATTAGGGCAAGTTAAAAAAGTGCAGGAGAGACTGAAGAAAACATGAATAGAGGTAATACGACAAGATATAGAGATTAAAGATCTTAGTGAAGACATATTGCTCGATAGGAAAACATGGATGTAGGTAATACAATAAGATATAGAAACTAAAGGTCTTAGTGAAGGCATATTACTCGATAGGAATGAGTGGAGAAAGCTATGTTGCTCGATACGAATGAGTGGAGAAAGTTGATCCATGTGCCCCATCCGGCGTACTTCTCTTTTAGTTCATGTAGCCTATTCCAAATACTTGAGACAAATGACTTAGTTGTTATTGTTGTATTTAAAAATACACTGCAATCTGAATTTTGGGTCTGTTTTGTTAAAGGTGAAAGTGAGAAAGTGAAGAAGTGAGGAAGTGGTAATAGTTCCATTTAGAACTTGAGAATTGGTTAGTAAGTTTTCTAGTGTTTGGATGTTGTTGAGAAGTGTGGTTTGAAAAATGTTACGTCTTTTCTGATGTTTGGAAGATAATGTGAAAGTAAAAGTCGAAAAGTTGATCACAAAGTTGATTGTAAAATAATATTAAAATAAAATTAATTAAGAAAAATAAAAAATAGACTGTAATTAGAATGCAAGTGAGATTTACATGACCACAAAATTAACTGCAGCTTTCTGAAAGTGAGGAAATGACTGTGTAAAAGAGAAAAGAGAAAAAGAAAAGAGATTTTCTTATTTTTCTTTTCTGATGTTTGGATAGATAAGAAAGTGAGCAATTATACTTCCTCATTTCCTTAATTCCTCCCACTTCTTTGCAACCAAACACGCCCAATATGAAGCTGTTCATGCTCTAAAACATAAAATAAACGGTAACTTGTTTGTTTCGTCCATAAAATAAATGGAACACAATTATTTTGTGAATTTAAGATATCCAATAACTCAAAATATATACTCCTACGTATGCATGTCAAATCAAAGAATGTCAACCCAAGATGATTGCCAAAGAATCCAAGATTTAACAGTCAAATCAAATACTAGCGCATCAAACCAAGGAGACATGCTAGCATCTCAGGACTCAAAAGTAATGATTCTGCCTTTACAAAGATTTGATGTCTGCTCGCTCTCTCTCTCTCTCTCTAAAAAAAAGGCTGAAAACCCCGCCAACCAACCCAAACCCCACCCCCCACGCCCCCACCCCCCCAACCCCCCCCCCCCCTCTCTCTCTCTCTCTCTCTCTCTCTCTCTCTATATATATATATATATATATATATATATATATATATATATATAAAGGAAAGAGGTTAAGCAACATTAAAGAGCCCATTAGTTTGTCATTTTTGGTCAAAGCAGTCTTACATGAGTCATCACGTCAGCAAAATTCACATTAGGTATTTATTTGCTTATGACTGATAAAAAAAAACAATAATGACATTTGAGATTGACAAAATTCTTTACATGACCCTTCTCTGTTATGCTTGCAGAAATCACGAGTGAGAGCCCGGATCGAGCTGCACTTAGCGTGTCAGTGATTCCCTCCAAATTTTTTAATTTGATCCCCATCAGAGATCTGATTTTTAAACAAGAAACAGAAACCCCCTACGTAGCCCCAGCAATGTGTTAAGCCCATTAATGGGCCATCCCCCCTTCTTCCATGATGGTTTCTGCTTTCCACAAGTACAGTCTACTTGCTCTAGGACTGCAGGTAGCATTGTAACTGAGAGAGAGAGAGAGAGAGAGAGACTAGGTTACTGTGTCTCTGATGCAGCTTGAGAGCTTCTCTCAGAAGAAGAAGATAGCTCTCAGACTCGGTAGTTATGATTCCATGTGCTTTCTCTGGAAAAATTTTAAAGATGGAGGGGCTTTTTCTGTAGTGACAATTGACAAGAGCCTGCACTCCACCAGCACATTTCTTTGATCCTGGGGGCCAAATAAAAAAAAAAAAAAAAAAAAAAAAACTTACAAGGTCGCATTAGCATAGCTCCATGTTAGTCCTTACTAACAAAGAAATTTAATTTGTGGCATGCAGACATGTGTATGATTGAACGATTATGATATGGAAAAAAATCTAATCATATATATATATATATGTTTGATTTTTGGAATTTTTTTTTGTCTTATTTGTCCGAGGAGAACTGAAAATGCAACAATGTGTTCCGTTCATAAGCTCTAAGTCCAATTGATCAATCTTTTTTTATTCGTGGATTCGTTTGTTGAATTCGCTAGACATTATTATTGTGAAGCTGATGCAGGAGATCAACTGTCGACAGTCTTTTACAGTATCAGAGTAAACTATAATCCTATCGACTGCCCTCTTCTTTCTTTATCGACAGGTATTTATAGTAAGTCAGAAGATTACAGACCTATCGACAGCTCTCTTCAATCGTCGACAGGCCTACGGCGTATTAGAGTATTCTAGTTTATTTAGAAGTTATTTTTCTGGGTCTATTTTAAATTTCAATTTGTTTATTTCTGTTTCTTTATTTTAGTTTTCTATTTAGAGAAGTACTCTTATTTTACTTGCCTATATAAAGGTCATTGTATCCTAGGTGTTTAGAATTCAACTTTTAATTAATATATTTTGAGTTTTCCTCATATTTACTCGTAGATTCGAGTTGCTCTCTTTGGCTCATGGATTCGAGTGGTTCTTACTCGTAGATTCGAATATTTATCCCTACCTGAAGGATTATTCAGGGGTCAGCGTTAGAACGGGATCGAGCCCGTGTCGATCGTTTTCTTCACTTCCCCGTTCTGCGTCAAGTGGTATCAGAGCTTTGGAGAACGCTCCGACGATGACCAGAAATGACGACGAGCAACCAAACCTGTCGACAAGGATGGATACTTTTGAAGGGAGGCTCTGCCCTATTGAATCAACCATGGATGTTTCAAGACTCAAGAAGATCTCCCTCAAACTTGATGATCGAAACCTAACCGATGGTACGCACCGAAGAGTGTTGGATCGTCCAGCAAACAACTCTCCACCACCACCTTCACCTTCATCAGGTAATCCTCATCCAACACCTCCACCTCTCTCAAATAATCCTCCCCCATAGCTCCCACCACTAACCCAACCACCTCCAATTCAATCACCCCTACTACTATCACCAACATACCAACCACCCTCATATCAACCATATCCAAATCAAATTCCCATATCACCTATATAAATACCCTGCACCACCAAACTACCATCTATGACGTTCTCAATTTGATGACTTCTCCGACGAAGAGTTCAACAACCACGCTTATCAGTATGATAACATTGGAGATGACGATCTAGTCTATAGAAGGCATGAGAGATTTGCTAATGCTAATCCAAATAGGAAAGGCGGATTTTCTGACCCCAATAAGGAGGTTAGAAACTCTTACCCTAATCATAGTAGGGAAGGAGGATAATCAAATCCTCTGGAGTACAGGATGAAGGTTAATATCCCCTCTTTCAGCGGAAATCTTGATATAGAATCCTTTCTGAATTGGATTTACGATGTGGATAAATTTTTTAACATGGTTTATGTTCCCATGGAGAAACAAGTCAAATTGTGGCGTACAAACTTAAGGAGGAGCATCCACATGGGGCTGTTTGTTTCGCCGCAAAACGTCGCAAGTCGTAAGTCGTAAAATGAGAATGAAAAAAGTGAACTGTAGCAGAGAAAATATATTGTGTTTTACAGTGTTTGGTTGGTAAAGTGAAATTGTAAATGGAAAAGTATATTGTGTTTTACGGTGTTTGTTGGTAAAGTGAAAGTGTGAATGAGAAAGTATATGTGTTTTACGGTGTTTGGTTGATAACTTAAAAGTGTAAGTGAAAACGTTGGCCACAAAATTAACTGTAGCAGTGATTTAAATATTATAATACTATTAAATTAAGTATACTATTGAAAATTAAATTGTACTAATAAATTTGAGATATAATATTAATATTTTAATTATAACAATATTATTAATAAATATAGTAAAATTAGTAAAATATTACTAAAATATTAACTAAATAAATAATTATAAAATTTTAAGAAAATATAAAGAACATTAAAAAATTTTTAAGGATACTAATAAACATAAATATTAAAAAAAATCTTAAGAAAAATAATAAAATATAGTTATAATATTATAATATTATAAAATACTTAAGATTATTATAATATTAAATTTTATTATAATAATATTGTAATATTATAAAAATATAAAATAAACAAAGTAAAATATAATTATAAATTTAATAATAAAATATTATTACAATATTAACATAATAAAATATTAGTTTAATTTTAAAGTATAATATAATATTAATAAAGTAATTATTTATATTAAGAAATAAATAAATAAATATATAATAATTTTATATTAAAGCATATTATTGTTATATTAATAAAATATTAAATCTAAATAAAATATTAAGAAAATTGTGTAAATATTAATAAAATAATAAGTATTAAATAACAATATTAAATAAAAATATTAAATTAAATAATTAAATATTAAATATTAAAACATATTAAAATAATAAAAAATAAAAATATAAAATATAAAATAATTAGATAAGAAATTAAACACTATTAAAAATATTAAATATTTAATAATATTAAATTATATATTGATTATCAAGTAACTGCTTTGGGATTGCAAGTGTACTACAAGTAGAATTTACATGACGACAAAATTAACTGTAGCAATTGCAAGTGGGAAATGTGAGTGTAAAAGTGAGATTTACATGACCACAATTTAACTGTAGCAACTGCAAATGAGAAATGAGAGTTGTATTTTGCAAGTTGTTTTGCAGCGAAAAAACAGCGGAAAATGGAAAAGAGGTTTTACGACTTGCGATTTTGCGGCCTTTTGCGGGGAAACAAACGGACCCATGGTGGAATCAATTGCAAATCTCAAGAAAGCGTTAAGGAAAGCAACCTGTGATGACATGAAGGCGCACGAAGTAACTCTTTCAAGGTAGATTACTTCCACCCGACTATCAACAAATCTTCTATAATTAATTTGAGTAATGCAGGTAAGGTATGAGGACTGTGACCGCATACACAGAGGAGTTTTTAACGGCTAGCGTCGCGGTGTGATTTGTCACTGACGGAGGAGCAGCAAACTGCAAAGTACATTCACGGGTCAAAGTACCCTATCCAAGAGCGTGTGGATCTCCAAGAAATCTATTGACAAAGCCCAAAATAAGGTCATGAAGGTTGAGAGGTTGCATAACAAGGCCTTACCCTTTAAGAACGCAACAGAACGGACATCCGATAGCACAAGAACTCGGCAAGGTTCCACATCGAATGGATGACCTCTAGCCTGTAAGGTGATTGACGCCCCCTCTAGTAAACCCAACAACGATATTTGCCCTCACTAAAAAGGGCAAGAAGAAACTATATGTCAAGCCTAGGATGGCAAGTTCTACAGGTGTGGCAAACCCGGACACAGGTCCAATGAGCATCGAAGAGGAGGCCCGTTAACATGGCAGATTATGAGGGTGAAGACCAGGTGATGATCGAGATAGAGCAGAAAAACTCTGACTTTGTCGAAGAAGAGGGAGAAGCAGTCACCTGCGTGATTCAGCGGTTGCTATGCAACCAAAAGAATCCTCATACCACACAAAGGCATAAGATTTTTTACTCAAAGTGTTTGGTAAAGAACAAGGTGAGCAATCTCATCATTGACAATGGCAGTTGTGAAAATATTGTCTCTACCACATTGGTGGACTATTTGAAAATAGAAGCGGAGCCATACCCTCACCCCTACACCACTGGGTGGATAAAAAAGGGTCTATGCATAAAGGTAATGAATTTTTATCAAGTTCCTATTTCTATTAGCAAGTTTTATTAAGATTCAATTACCTGCGATGTTGATATGAATGTGTGTCACACATTGTTGGGATGACCATGGCAACATGATTTCGATGCTACCATTGAGGTAATAGGAACATATACATGTTCACCTGAGAGGGCAAGAGGATTGCCATGGAGCTAACACCTTCACCACTAAAACCGACTAAAGAAGAAAAGCCAAAGCTCATATCCATATGCAACCAGGGCGAGTTCTTGGTGGAGTCTAAAGAGACAAAGAAATGATTTATTTTAGTAGTCAAAGAAGAAGTCGACCCAGTAATTGAAGTTCCTGAGAAGATGAAACCGATGCTGGAAGAATTTCAAAGAATAGTTCATGACGAGCTCCTGGACAAACTATCACCGAAGAGGGACATTCAGCACAACATTGATCTGATCCCCGGAGCGAGTCTATCTAACCTACCACACTACTGAATGAATCCAAAAGAGAGTAAAGTTATAAGGGAGAAGATCGAAGAACTGATTCAGAATAGACACATTAGAGAGAGCATAGTCCATGCGCGTTACCAACTCTTTTGACACTAAAGAAGAATGAAAGTTGGCACATGTGCATAAACAGCTGATCCATCAACATAATATCAATTCTCAATACCTCATCTTGATGATATGTTGGATCAATTAGGAGGATATTGCATGTTTATAAAGATTGATTTGAGGAGCGGCTATCATCAGATTTGCATTAAACCAGGAGATGAAGGGAAGACGGTGTTCAAAACTCCAGAAGGAGTGTACGAGTGGATGGTTATATCTTTTGAACTATTCAATGCACCAAGCAGTTTCATGAGGGTGATGAACAAGTGCTTAAGCCTTTCTTGGGTAAATTTGTGGTTGTCTATTTTGATGACATCCTTATTTACAGTCCCAGCGAGGCCAAGCAACTTCAGCATCTACTGGAATTATTCATGGTCTCCAAGTAAATGAGTTGTACGTACCTAAAGAAGTGCAGCTTCATGACTACGAGCTTGATATTCTTAGGATTTATCGTCAGTTCTCAAGGGATTCATGTGGACGAGGAGAAAATGAGGGCCATCCGAGATTGACCTGCACCAAAGAGTACTACTAAAGTAAGAAGCTTCCATGATTTAGCCCATTTCTATCGGCGATTCATCGCAGTTTCAGTATCTTGGTAGCACCTATGACAGACTGTTTGAAGAAGAATGATCCTTTTGTTTGGACCTGAGAAAGCTTTTGCACTCATCAAGGAAAAGCTCACTAACGCCCCCGTCTTAACTTTTTCAAATTTGAGAAGGTGTTCGACTTAGAGTGTGATACTTGCAGAGTGGGCATTGGAGTAATACTCTCGCGAGAAAAGAGACACATTGTCTTTCTCAGTGAAAAGTTGAACGAGGTACGACAAAAGTGGTCTACATATGAACATGAGTTATATGCAGTGTACCGTTCATTGAAGTCATGGTAGAGCTATCTTCTAGCTAGTGACTTCGTGTTATTTTCGGATCATCAATCACTCCAACACTTCAAGAACCAAAAGCACATAAGATGCATGCAAGGTGGGCATCCTACTTTTAGCAATTCAATTTTGTGATATGTCACGAAGCTAGAGTAAATAACAAAGTTTTTGATGCATTGAGTCGAAGAGTTTCGTTGTTGTCTCATTACAAAGCGAAATTATGGGTTCGAATGTTTGAAAGAGCTATATAAAGAGGATGAAGACTTTGTTGAAATGTGGGAGAAGTGTTCGTCACGACAACCTGCACAAGATTTTCTCTCAGATGGATTTCTTCTCAAAGAAAGCTAGTTATATGTAGCAAGGGCTTCATTAAGAGAAAAAGTAATTAGAGATTGCACGGAGGTGGACTTGAAGGACATTTTGAGAGAGACAAGACGATGGCAAGTATTGAAGAAAGATACTACTGGCCCCAACTTGGAAAAGATGTGACTACAGTTGTGAAGAGCTGCCCAGTGTGTCAAGTCACTAAAGGTCAAGCTCAAAATACGGGCTTATACACACATTTTCCCATCCCGAAGGGTATTTGGGAAGACTTGAGGATGGATTTCATGTTGAGACTTTCTCGCACACAAAAGATAGTAGATTTTATCTTCATGGTAGTTAATCGATTCTCCAAGATGACACACTTTATTTCTTATCGGAAGACATCTGATGCATCACATGTGATCAAATTGTTCTTTCAAGAGGTTATGAGACTGCATAGCGTGCCAAGTTTCATTATTTCAGATCGAGATAGCAAGTTTTTGACGATATTTTGGACTACTCTATGGAGAAAATTTGACACATCTCTAAAGGATAGTAGCACGGCCCACCCGCAAACCGATGGCCAAACGAAAATTGTCAACTGCACATTAGGCAACATCTGAGGAGCAAATGTGGAGACAAGCCAGAGCATGGAATCGGACTTTACCTCAAGCAGAGTTTACTTACAATAGTGCAATCCACAGCTCAACAGGTATGTCACTTTTTTCTATTGTCTATCGGAAGGTACCTCATCATCTCCTAAACTTGACTAAATTGCCTATTGGCGAGAAGTTCAGTAATACAAGTAGTGCTATGGCTGAGCAAGCAATAGATATTCAAAAGGAGCTTCGAGCAAGATTAAAGAAGTCTAATACAAGATACAAAGCAACTGCTGATAAAAGAAGGAGAGAAAAGGTCTTCGAAGAAGGAGACATAGTAATGATATATTTGAGAAAAGAAAGAATCCATGATGGATCGTACAATAAGTTGAAGTCAAAAAAGTACGGTCTATTCAAAATCGTGAAAAAGATCAATGATAACGCCTCTATTGTGCATTTTCTGAGCTATATGACAACGTCAAAGACATTCAATGTGGCAGATCTCTATGATATCACCCACTCGAGCAGTTGTATCCAGATAATAACTCGATGACGAGTTCTTTGAAGAGGGAGGGACTAATGCAGGAAATCAATTGTCGACTGTTCCTTTCGACTGTAGACAGTCTTTTACAGTTATCAGAGTGAACTACAGTCCCGTCAACAGCCCTCTTATTCCTCTGTCGACAGGCTTTTACAGTAAGTTAGAGGTACAGACCTGTCGACAGCTCTCTTTAACTGTGGACAGGCTTATGACGTATCATAGTATCCTAATTTATTTAGAAGTTATTTTTCTTGGTCCGTTTTGAATTCTAATTTGTTTATTTCTGTTTCTTTATTTTAATCTCCTAATCAGAGAAATACTCTTATTTTACTTGCCTATATTAACGTCATTATATATTTAGGTTTTTAGATTTCAACTTTTTAACCAAGTTATTTTGAGTTTTCCTCATATTTGTTCGTGGGTTCGAATTGTTCTCTTGGCTCGTGGATTTGGGTCGTTCTTTCTCATGGATCGAGTATTTATCCCTATCTGAAGGCTTTTTCAGAGTCCGTCAATGCTAGAATGAGATCTAACCCGCGTCGATCGTTTTCTTCACTTCCTCGTCCTACGTCAGAAGTTGTATTATGTTGGGCGATATTTCTTACCGTGACATTGCTATTTCACGTTGATATTTATTCAGAATTTGTCCCCCCCCCCCCCAGGGTGAAGGATAGTGTGTGAAATTTTCATGATTGTTTGTAATCCTCCATGTGAATGATTTTTCCTTAAAACTCTTTGTAGCAAAAGGTTGGGGGAGTGTTTGCCCATTTATCAAAAAAAGAAAAGGAAAAAGAAACAGAAGTAAAATCTAAAGAAGAAAGGTTCTCTGAGTACATCCTAAAGCAACATAACCTAGTTGTGAAAATTTGTACATTGCATCTCAAGAGTAGGGTATGTGAGTCCATCTGAAATACTGTAGGATGTGAATTTTTTTTAACTGTAGTGAGAATGCTTGTTTCAGTTAAAAGTCCCTACATAATTTTATAGAAGCAAAACAATTAATTACAATTAAAGACTAAAATTTGATAGTTTGACAAAGGAATGAACCTGAACCTTGATACTATTCCTTGTGTTCATATTCAGATAAGCCGAAGTTTGATACAATCATGAACTAGTTTTGTTTGGAGCTGTTGCTTTTTTTTTTCCTGACACTGAAAATCTAGCAAACTTTAATAAAACTGAGCAAGACAATGTCTTTAATTAGTTGAATAAGGCCCTCTATCAGTTTTCATTACAAAAAACTTCCAAAATGATCACAAAAGAGCAAAATTTGCACATATAAAAACTATGACTATATAATTAAAATTGAACTAAAACCAGCTTCTCTTTGATTCCATCACTCCTCTTGCTCTCTTCCTACAACAACAAAACCAAAAGAAACACAACCACCAACTCTTGAACAAGAATCATCCCCCAAAATCCACCAACTATATTATCTGACAACCCAAATGAAGCTATGAAAATTGAATCCCCCATCTTGTTGTTTCAATTCAAGACATGATCTTTCTTCTCACTCCCACATTCACTCACACCAAAGGAGCATTCCCTTTAGAGACCAACCGAGCCCGGTAACAAAGATTCGGATTGTTCCAACAAGCAAACCTCCTCCCCATCCTCTCATAGAACTCTTCAGAGTACTCAAGTTCGCCTGAAAAATTATTATCATTGAGATGAAGAGCATGCAAACTAGGCAAGGCCTCGAGATTTGTAGGAACACTTCCAGAGAGAGAGTTGTTGTCCAATGCAAGAAACCTAAGCTTGTTGAGCTTAGCAATTGAATCTGGGATCACCCTATTTAGTCCCGTTTTCGACAAGTCCAAGTTTGTCAGATTGATCAGCTTTCCGGATTCGAATTCCATGAGGTTCCCTCCAAAATTGGGGTTATTCGCGAGGAGCAAATCTTGCAATGAGGCCATTTCTTGAAGACACTGGCCTAGTCCACCAGTGAAATTGTTGCTCCTGAGATCCAACAGAGTGAGGTTTTTCATGTTGCCGAGCTCTTTAGGAAGGCGGCCACGCAATCGATTGTTGCTCAAGTCCAGCTTCAGGAGTGAAGTGAGGCTTCCAAGTGATGGAGGGAGATTGCCAGTTAGAGAGTTCCTACTGAGGTCTAGGATCAAGAGATCTGTCAAATTGTAGCCAAGATATGGGGGAATGTGGCCTGAAAACTTGTTCCCTTCGAGCGAAAGCCTCTTGAGATGAACCAAATTGCCGAGTTCTTTAGGTAATTCTCCCGATAACGAATTCTCGACTAGTACCAAGGATTGGAGATTGGTGAGCTGGCCGAGCCTGGGAGGGATTTCGCCGATGAGGCCAGGATTTGATCTCAGTTCCAAGGTTTCCAGGCTTGATGCTAGCTTGTCCCAGTTGAGGGATGGCATGGTGGTGGAGTGAGCATGAGTGAAGCAATCAAATATGGAGAGGGTCTTTAGGTGTTTGAGACTGAACAGGGATGAGGTGAACCCTGCACCATCACTGCATTCAAGGGAGTTTTCGAGCACGGGTCCGATGTTTAGGGCAGTTATGTGCCAGAATCCGTCGAAGAAATCGCAGGAGACTCCCTGTGTTCATGATGTGCAGAAGGATGAAGAATCAGCCCAAAATTCCAAAGGAAAAGAAAAGGTTCAAGTGGTGTAGATGGAACTTGAGTATGAGCTAGAATCTCAAAAGGGTTCTATTTTATCATGAATTTGAATCAAGAAAGATAACATTTGTGAACTTTAAAAAAAAAAAAATAGATGGTCTTGATTTGAAAATAGAAACTAGAAATGGAACAAAAAATGGTTGATTCAGATCATTATTACAACCTAAAAGAGTTGCAGTTATTCACTATATATCTTCAAATTCCTTGTTGCTCATACTCATGTCATAATCTTTTCTGCACAACAGAGCAATATATCTCAATCACTATTTTACCAAATTATAATAACAAATAAAAAAAAACTAGAACATTTGAGAGCATGCACATCTGCACAATCACTAAATACCCATATGAAATCAAATCATCTACATACTGATCTCAATTTTTTCTCTCCATGATTATGTAAAAAGTTAATCAAGCTTTCATCATTTTCTACTTTCTAAAACAATACTTCTATAGTATTTATAATCATCATGAAACTATTTCAAAATTACACTACATATATCTCAAAACAAAGTCCAATTAGTATTAAAAAAAAGACCAGAGAAAATTAGTATAAATCATTATGAAACTAGTTAAAATTGCATTTCATATGTCTTAAACAAAACCAATTAGTACAAAATCACTATTTCAAAAAGAACTAGAGACTAAAAAAAAAAAAATTGGGAGCATTCATCTCATTAACTTTTTCTCAACTTTCTACATAATTAAATCTCAAGAACTTGAAAAAAAAAAAAAATTTAAAACCTGAATTGGTGTCCACCCACAAGGATCTGGGTAGAGTCCAGACCCATTCCACCAACTCCCAACAAATCCTTCAACCACTGAATACAGAGCATCTTGCTCTGCTTTCTCCATTGGAGCCACAACACTCTCTTGGCTCTGACACAACCCACCATCAAACCAGAGGACTCCAACAAGGAGAAGAAGAAGAAGAAGAAGAGGAAGAGACTCCTCATTGTTCTCTTTTGGCTTTCAAAACTCAACAAAGAAGAGCAGTACTTCATGAAGGGGTTTTGAGGGAGGGGTCTGAAGTGCTTTCAGCATTGGCTTGTATAAAAAGAAGAGAAGAGAGGAGAGAGAATGGAAATGGTCATGGGAAAGACTCAAGAGATGGGCTCTTTTCCATTACTTTGTTGTTACTACTCAAAAAGGAAGGGAGACTTCTAATGACCAGAGGAAAGAAAGAGGAGAGGGAGGAGTTTAGGAGAGACACTGTAGAGGAGAAGAGGAAGAGGGAGCAGAGATGTGAAAGAGATGCTGAAGTGACAGTTTTTTTAGATGTAATGTGGGGTGGATCTGATTGAGAGATGTATATACTTCACAAATAAATAAATGCCCAAATGAAAGAAAAAGATTTCATTGTTGTTTGTGTTTTTTTGTTGGAGGAGGGCTCATCACAGTGCCCAAGGTGAGTAATAATGGCAATGGTACTAGGAGGAAAAGAGATGCCTTTTTCAGTTTTTTGTCCAAAAGATTTAATAAAAAGGAAGGAAAATTGTAAGTTTCTTTATTGTTAATTTTTCTTAATGTTGTGTAATTCTTGAATTTTTCTTTATGCATGAGTGTGGAGAGAGATAAGTAAATTGAATCAAATTATTGGCTCAGTTCATACAAATGTATCAGTCTCCTAATTTCTAACCCCCCAAAAATCAACAGTTCAATTGTAAAAAAAAAAAAAAAAAAAATTCATTATTATTGTTGTGTTATTATTACAAAAATTCTTTTATATAACCAGATGTCAGCCCCTAAGTAGAATGGATTAAATGATTGGCTGAGTTTTTGACAAATTCATCATTCTCCTACTAATTTCCTCTCAATCAAGAATTAACCCAACAACTCTTATTTTTTAATATCTTGTTAGTGATTATTATAATTTTTTTTTTTGACGCACCGAAAAAACTAGAAACTTTTCATTGTAGAAGCTGAGTAGAGATATCCCAGAAGAAGAAGAAGAGCATGAGAGAAATATGGACTAACTATTAAAATATAATGTAGTAAGAGGAAGAAAGGTTATTTTTATTTTTAAAAAATCATAAAAATTTTGTTGCTATTGTTTTGTAATTTTCACTATTTTGGGGGTTCTCAATACTGAAAGAAATGTGATAGGGTTTTTCAGAAGGGAGCATGTGAGAGAGAGTGAATGGGGTTACAAGGGCTCTCTCAGATTTGGTTTTTGGGGGACCATTTCCCTTGCATGTGACCTGCATGTTGCTGCATGCAGAAGGGAATATGTTAGCATGTAGGCCACAAACCTTTCCCAATCTTTTGTACCATTAATCTCATCTTTTTCCTACATTTCTTTTACAGATTACTCTGCTTGGTGAAATACACCAACAACAACAAAAAAAAAATGATATTTTTACTGTGTTTACTCAAAATGTATTTTTACTGTAAAATAGTTTTGAGAGTGTGAGTTTGGCAAGTTAATCTCCTGCCTCCACAACCTTTGATGATGCATGAGTTGTTGTCCTTGGTTGCTTTTAACCAACTTGAGTTCAAAAAAGTAGGAACCAACTGCTCAAAACAGAGAGCATGTACTGAATTGCTTGGAGTTTTAGGGTACACCCTAAGCACAGGATGTACCTCACTCAGATCTATCATCAGACAAACATCTCTAAGTCTAGATCTTTTATGTTTGTTAAAAAGATGGCAACTTTTGCCACCATGCTCCAGTCAATTATCAGAAAATCCCCCGCAATACTGTTGTGCCCATGATCAAATTCAAATTCAAGATCAACTACTTATATCGTGAAATCTACTGATTTTTTGTGGATATCTAGACATAAATCTGTGACTCCAATTTTTTTAATACTACTGAAATAGATGATGTTTTTCATCATCACAAACCCATCGGTGCCGATGATCAAAATCAAATTCAAGACCAACTACTTAGACAATGTCTTGGCGGTCCATAGTAACCCAGACGCATCTTAGAGCAACAAAAGGAAATTCCATGTGAGGGGAATTGGTCAAACACAAATCAAAATAATAGAAGAATTGAACTGTGTTTTTCCACTTCATCTTCATTTGGCTATTCTTCCAACATTAGATATACTAAAAACCCTTCTTACTACTTTACCAAAGTTTTTTTTTTTACCTTGCCTGCTACCGGACACCAGCATAAAATCCCACAGCTAATACCTCACTGGACTCCACACACACACACACACACACACACACAGACAGAGAGAGAGAGAGAGAGAGAGATGAGTGTGTTTGCTGGGCTCCTTGTTCAAGAGAGATACTGTGGTCCATATCCTAAAAATGCCATGTCCGAAACACTGCCACCTCTCTCTCTCTCTCTCTCTCTCTCTCTCTCAATGAAGAATATCTTTCATCCTGCCTTTTATCTCTGGCAGTTTAATTAGCTGCCTCTCAACTAACATTAAATTTTTCCTTTAACCAAAATTGGTAGTTATTTATATCAATGTGAAAACTAAAGGCCTGCTGCTGCTTCTCTCTTTACATCTCTCTTTTCTGTTGACTACAAATACAGGAGAACTGTAAGAACAAAATGCAACTGCATGTATAAATCTTGTTCAATCCTGAGAAAACAAAAGCGTACAATTACATCAGAGTTACCAACAGCCATCGCCAATTCAACGATGGAGCGTACTCATACTGTAGGTGAAACACCATTCTTTCAATACACGGCCTGGAGACGAAAATTGAAAAGATAAAATCACTCACATGGCAGCAACACGCAAGCACAAACTAAACAGTATCTGGTATTAAATCAAGCATCAGATAAAATTATATCACGTAACATAACACAAATGGGAAATACAAGATTACACAGAGAAGTTGGACACCAGGGGAAAAAAAGACCAATTGGACAACTTCATGCATTACAAACGATCAGATCCAGAACAAAATCATTACCAGTTGAAAGAGATAATTGCATTTCAAAGAAATATGACCCGAACACACAACTCAGTTGCAAGGATCAGATTATAGAAAGCACAAACATGCTAATCACTGAAGAACAAGATTGAACAAATGCAAAATACACCATCTGGAGTCAAAATCAAGCATTATACAAATTAGACAACCTATCAAAATACACGATTACACAAAAGAAGTCAGATGCGGGGGGGGGGTGGGGGGTGGGGGGGGGGGGGTGGGGGGGTGGGGGGGGTGGGGTGTTTGAGGAATTGGACATCTTCATACATCACAAGTGATTTTTAGATCCATATTCATGGCTTACAGCTTACAGAAGAGAGATAACCATCATCACTAGATTTCAACTACACAACAAATCAACAATCTTTCTAAACCTGACATTAATACAACAGATCATCAGCTATTTTTCTGAGAAAAAGACAAGGGAAAAGATAAAATATTACAAGTAGCAAGCACACAAATAATACATCCCTACCATACATCCAACTTTAGCACCCTTCCAACGAATTAGAGTGTACACATAATGGATTTTAAGCTAGGTGGCTACACCCACACGGGAAGCCTTCTGAAGTTAACTCAAGAAATTATAGAGGGGAAAAAGAAAGAATCAAAAGCTATAATCTCCAGATGTCAAGTCGTAAAGAATTTCCATAGCTTCTTCCCTATCGAAGCATTGTGTTTCTCAACCTCCTCGTCATCCTCCGAATCATTGCCATCTTCGGTCGCAGAGCTTCTTCCACCAGAGGGCGTCTGTGGTTCACTTGTTCCTGCTGCACCATCTACTTCATCCCCATCTTCCCCCATCCTCTCACTGATGTCCATCGACTTTATAACATCACTCTCGACACAGACTTGTACTAGTTCCCGCTGTCAAAAGCACAAAAATTACTGAGATCAGAAGATATTTTAAAACAGTCCCAGACAAGTGCTGTTCATTCTATGTTTCAAGGATTTTAATAGAATAATTTTGGTTATCTCAGAATAAAACTTAGATGTGACATGAGTAACCTACAAAGCGTGCATCATATTGTGGCCTCTCTCGTCTTAGACACAAATCTGACACGGATTTCCAGCAAATTAGCAACAGAACTCGAGCTGGCAGTGTCCACAACAAGGTGGGTTCCTTCCCAACCCCCTGGATTCGAGCCCTAATGTTGGATGTTGCCGATCTTTTGAACATAATGCTTTGTATATGTGTGGTTTTAATTACTTTAATCAATAAAGAAATACTCTCTCTCTCTCTCTCTCTCTCTCTCTCTCTCTCTCTCTCTCTCTCTCTCACACACACACACACACACACACACACACACACACACTGTAGTCCAAACCACATTGTTTTCTGAAAGTCATCATATCACTGTGTTCATATTGTATCTTGTCATGTCACCACAACCGTGGCTGTGCATCTTTGAAGGTACTTGCTGACTACAAATAGGCAAAGTCAATAGGTACAGGAAAACGACAAAAAATAAGAAGTCTTAAAATCACCGCATGAGGTTTAATTTGGGCATGTATCAGATTTCTCAAAATGTAGGCTATCCAGCTGGCTCAGTTCCAAAAAGTTAAGGTAAGAATTGCCAGATAATTGTCAACCACTATCTTCTGCCACATCATAATATGAATTAAATCAAAGTCTTAATTAATAGCCTGCTTTGATGCTTCATAAAACATTAGCATTCACAAGTGTTAATGAGCCAGCAGAAAATAGTTTTACCTGGTTCTGACAGCTTCCCAGGTTATTTAGGAAGAATAGGTCCATTGACGCTCAATTAGCAGTTGTACGAGGACAGAAGATGAGTATCTAATGTCAAGTCACTACTCCTGAGGAACCTGAGATAGGCACCTTCCAAATGAGAACAAGTTTGCTCCCCATAGCTTTGGGTGTTGAAAACTGATTTACGTGCGTAGTGCATGATAACCATTGCACCACATTTGGATAAAATTCAGTGGATGGATGCAAATTTGACATCACTTGTATAAAAGAATAAAATGTTGGAATAACTATGAGATCATCATACACTGATGTTCAATGGCAATTAATCACTATGAACTGTCATCATTTCTCAAGAAAATCATGATAATCTGAAGTGCCCAGGTGATTGCCAATTAGGCTGCATCATCACAGTTCTCCAAAGTAGTTGACTATTTGAAGATACAAGTTGGCCAGGTAACAGAACAATGATATCAAGACAAAATACTTTTCATGAGAAATATACTGAAGGAACAGAAAAGTAAACTTTACCCAAAAAAAAAAAAAATTACCTTAGATGACACTTCTGTATCACTCCTCATTGTGCATTTCTGCAGTACATGCGTCACTTTGTTGTTTTCTTCAACAAAACCAGGTGGAGGAGAAACAGCAGCTCCATCCCTAAAAGTTCCTTCTCCAACATGATCACCCTTCGAGGGTTCATTATCAGGTGAAGGTTGCCCTTTAGCCTGATCAAATGCTGCCTGGGATGCTGCGACTGAGCTCGCACTGACAAAATAGTTGGATAAAATGCTGTATGAGTGTCATACTGACATTTACAAAGGTCTAAATACTGAAAATACTCCAAAACCAACAGAAAAACACACGACAAACAGAAGTATTAGAAAAATAGGCACATGGGCACAGAGCAAACAGAAGTAAACTACTCACACTGTAGAACGCCTTAAATTGTAACGCCTATCTCCAGGGTTCTGCACCGCAGTTGCTGATATCTGACGCCTTTTACGGCGCCCTCCCATAGATACACTCTGAGAATGAGCTTCGCTATCCTCTGCTTCCAGTTCACTAGTTGTCATCTCAGATGTCTGTTGCCGCCGCCTTTTCTGCCTTACATTAGTTTCCATTCGATCAGTGTGAACTGAAGCTCCTCCTTGGCTTTCTTCATCAATGCACTGGGAATCTTTTGCATCCCCATTTGGTTCTCCGTCCAGTTTCAAATCAGAAGTTTCTCCAAGAATTGTTTTGGCATCTTCAACCACAGCCTTAACCGAGCGGGTCCTTTTTATTGTCTTAGCCCTACCTCTCTTGCTTGGTTGTCTCCGCCGCTGCTTTGATGGCTGGGGCTGAGAATCATTTTCAGGAGGACGAGATGATCCCTCTCTTGTTTCATTTGGTTCATCCATCGAGGCAATAACAGGGTCACCTTCAGCCTTCCCACCATAATCAGACGTCCTCACAATATCAATAGAATTATCTCCAAGCCCATGAGATGGTTCAGGCTCATCTGCAGCCGTGTCTAGCCTTTCTAATCCCTCATTCATCTTGGCATCACCACCAATTTCGGCCCTCTGGGCATCAGCATCCTCTGATGCAACCATATCCAGTCGCTCACCAAACTCAATAGGTCCAGTCCGGTCTTCAGTAGAATGATCAGCATTCTTCCAGGAGAGAACTTGAAAAGCCTTGAACACTTCTGCAGAAATCCTGAGCCAAACGATCGAGAGCCAGTTCCTTGAGGAGACAGAATGGTTTGCTTTCCTTTCAAATGTTCCACTATGTAGCCGTCAGCAAGGCTTGGCAAAAGAACATCTGCATTCTCAATTTCTGTTGTTGATGATTTGAGACCAGTAACCTCTAAGTCACTTATTGGAACCCCACAATTATGACAAGTCTTGCATTGCTCAGCTGCTGCGAGAAACCTCTCTCTCTCCTTAACAAACTCTGCACGTTGACCTTTCAGGTTCTTGCTAAGCACACGGAGTGTATCAATATCTTTGTGAATCTCAACTTGATCTGCCTCAAGTTTCTTTTTGTGGAGGGAGAGTTCCTCCTTCTCCCTGTCGAACCGATCTTGCTCAACCTTTAGCTTCCAAATTTTTGAATCATTTAAGCAATTAAAGAGGTAATCCGATTAAGTTCAGTTTCCCTTCTCATTTCAAATTCCTTCTCCCTTTCCTGCAGTCTCTTTTCCACATCTTCCTGCTTTTTCTGCATATTCATCTCAAGATCATGCTTACGAAGTTCAAGCTCTCGAGCAACATCAGCCAGTTCCCTCTGTACATCCTCCCGAGCCACCAAGCGCTCATGCTTCACAGTGTTCTCGAAATCTTCTTTCTTCAACCTAAGGTCTTCCAACTGCCTCTCAATACCCGCTTTTGCCTGAAGCTCTTCATTTTTCAATCTTTCCTGTTCATTATATCTCCACTTTTCGAACCTTCCCCTTTCATCATTGATCTTCTTTATCTCAGTTTCCAGTGGTACTCTCTTCTCATCCAGAGCTTCCCACTCGCCCTCAAACCTTTTCCTTTCCTCTTGCAGTGCCTCGGTTTCTTTAACAAGAGACTCTTTAAACATCCTATACTCCTCAATTTCTTGCTTCAACTTAGACTGCAGTTGGAGATGTTGTTCCCTCTCTTCTTTAGTCAGTCTAAGGCTTTCTTTCTCGCAAACAATTGCTGTTCTTCGGCTTTCATTGCAGCCGCTAAAGTCTCGAGTTCAGTTCTAGATACTGCAAGCTCTTCAGAATCTTTTATTAGCTTCATTTTTTCTTCATGCAACTTCTTCTCGTCAGACTTTACAGATCCTCCCACTTCTTCAAAGCTTTAGACTTGTATCAGATCTTTTCCTTAATTTTTAAATTCTCCCATTTATTTTCCAGTGTTTGTTCTCTCTTGCTGATCTGTTCCTCTTTGCGGTTGATTTCCTTCTTCTTTTATCCACTTCATCAGTTTGCTTTTTATTTCTTCTTCAAAGGACGTCCCCTTTTTCTCCAGCTCCAACTCAAACTCTTTCTTCTTGGCATTAAAACAGCATTGTGGTCATCAATGAGCTTTTGAATCTCCTCCTGTTGGAAACAGATAAAAAAAGGTCAGGCCTGATGGAGGAAGTTTAAAAGGTAGACAAAAATCTATATACGCATCGACAATCAAAGGAGGAAAAGTTAACGAATGAATAACAAGAGGGAAGCTTTTGAAACAAATGACATCTCTCAAAGTGTATAATACAATAAGGAGCAATCACGATAAAACTCCAAGATAAAAGCCCAATTAGGTACCCAACATGAATAAGGATTCGTAAAACATATGTAACAAGTAAAGAAACAATATATATCCACAAGAAACTCAAAGAACTGTTCAAAATAAAGATAAAGAAGTTCTTAGCTGAAGAAGAAAATATAAACATGAAAGTTTCAAAAGCAGCCAATTAAATAAAAATTAATTAAAGGCTCAACATGGAGTTTAACACATTGATCATTGCTCAAGTTGTCAGATCCAACTGGAATCAAGAATTCAAAAGCCATACAACATCAGGGAGCACGAAAGCTTCAAATGAGAAGTAGTCTACTTTACATGAACTTTTCTTTCTTTTGATGTAAGTAGCTATATTGATGAAAGACACCATTGTGTACATGATACAGATGGTACCCAGAACATGAAGACATGTGAGAAATAAGTCAAAACAACACAGAATTTTTTTTTTATTTCAAAAAAAAAACTTTGATATACAGGGCATGTGTAGATCATGTCAGGTTAATTTCACTTGTGCCAGGTCCTGTGAAGGCAAGGTCTTGTAAGGGTAAAAATTAACTTCTTCTATGGAACTTATCAGTATTTATTTATCAGCAAATCCGACTATAATCACATCATGCGAAAGTGATTCATTTTATAACTCATTTTTTGTTTATTTCCTGAATAAACGAGTTGATACAGAGAAGGCTAATTTTAACAGAAAAGTCTACTACCAAATTTCTATTTAAAAAAATTACTGCTCGTCATTAAGTGAATAACAATGTCAGTATTTTTCAATGTCGTGTTTGTTGTGTAGCATATCTGTGGTGTAAGCAATGCCCATCTCAGTATTTTACATAGATGCAAAATCACACAAAAAAAATAAAACATCAGCACAGTAGAATAAACAAGGGCATAACATTAGATGAACTGAGAGAGAATATTTTCCATAGTGTAGATGGTTTCATTCGAGAAGTAATAAACAACAAAGGTAACAATTTAAGCTCTTGTCCAATCAAGACAATACTAGTTATCAAGCATGATGCTAGACATGTATAGAAGATATTTCCCAAGGTTGCTGGCATGAAAGAGAGAGAGAGAGAGACTAAAATTTTGCAGTTGATCTTAGGGAACATGCTCAGAATACCATGTGTCACATCTCCAATTTGGCTTCTTTTCCTCCGATAATTTCTTTAAAATGAAGATTCATAGCCAAGTTACACATCAAGAACTTTATTCAGGCAATCTCATCATCAGGTACAAGCTTATTATTATACCTTCTTAACTACAGAAATCACAAAATGCAATAGTTGTTGACTTTATGTGTTATCAATATTACATTGAACAGTCAACATTCAGAGAAAGTTAGATTCACTTTTGGTATGAGCAGGAGGTTAGAAATATGAAAGAACTAAACCTCAAGAACTCACGAACATTTGTATGTGTCTGTGCATTCTCCAATGACTGGTACTAGGGACAAATAAGCAATGAAGCAAAACAAGTCACACATGCGACATGTTTACAATCTATTTATCAAATTTCATTTTTGGTTTTCTTCAGAAACACTCCAATACTCTATTTGAGCCATCAGAAATATTCTGCCTCCTAATCCACACTGACCTTAAAAAATTAAATACAAAAGCAGGACTTCTGTAGCAAATGTCTATATGCTGCTAGGAAAAGATACTTACTCTTTCACGAGCACTGAGTTTTCTCCTCTAGTTCCAGTAGATCGTTCTCTTTCTTTTCTAGTTCTTTATCTTAGCATCAGCATCCTGAAAGCCAAAGTTAGATAAAGTAAGCAAACATAGAGCTGAATCACAAGTAGACAATAAACAAGTAATATCTGAACGTAGCCAACCTTCTCTTAGAAACTAAAGCTCTTAGCCTTGTATTGATGTCATCCTCCTTATTTTTCAGAGAACTTTTAGTAGCCTCAATCATGTTCCTTGCTTCTTCAAGCTCTTCTTCCTTCCTTTTAAGAACTCTATCTGCATCATTTACTCTTTCTTCTCTCTCATTGAGAACCTTTGCCCATCAACAAGTCTCTCTGACCATCCTGAAGCTTCTTTTCCCAATCCCGCAAATGCTCTCTTTGTTCAGTAAATCCTTCGCAAGAGCCACCTGCCTAGTCATAAGTGAAATTATAAAGACCACCAACAAGAAGAAAATGAGTAAGAATCCTCCAGTATTAAGAAAAGAAAAGGTCTGAAATGAAAGGGAAATAATAAGAGGGCATACTCGGCATTCAAAGAAAATATTTCACGTTGAACTTTACGTTCACGAGCCTCCACATCTTCTAGTTTTCTATCTATATCAGAGCTCTTCCTACTAGCTTCAGCGAGCTTCGCATCAGCAGAATGCAATTTTCTTTCAACCTCTAAATATTTCTCTTCAATACTGGCCTCCAGAGCATGTGCTTCTGACATCTTCTTATCAGATGTAAACTTAACTTCTGCAATTCAGAACGCATCTCTCGTAGAGCCTTTTCGAGCTGTTCATATCAGTTTAAAAATGAAGGGCAATTATATTACTGAATAAGCAGCAACAGAAATATATCAACTAAATAATAATACGCAAAATCTAGATTCAGCACTAAGGGCGTGTTTGGTTGCAAGGAAGTAAGGAAATGGGGAAGTATAATTGCTCACTTCCCTATCTACCAAACACCGGAAAAGGAAAATAAAGAAAACCCTTTTCCTTTTTTTTTTTTTTTTACACTGCCATTTCCTCACTTTCAAAGTGTACAGTTAATTTTGTGATCATGTAAATCTCATTTGTAATAAGTTATAGCATAAAACAGTTAATTTTTTGGTCATGTAAATCTCATTTGCATTCTAATTACAGTACATTTTTTATTTTTCTTAATTAATTTTTATTTTAATATTATTGCGATCAACTTTGTGGTCAACTTTTCCACTTCCACTTTCACATTACCATCCAAACACGGAAAAGACATAACATTTTTCAAATCACACTTCTAACACACATCCAAACACTGAAAAAACTTACTAACCAATTCCCAAGTTCCAAAGGGAACTATTACCACTTCCTCACTTCCTTACTTCCTCACTTCCACCCTAACCAAACAGGCCCTAAGTATCAGTGAACAATCACATTCCACATAAACTGTGCCTATCCCAGCAAACAAACGTTTTAATTTCACAAATGGTAATTAAAACTTCAAAGTAGGTTATATACAATACAAGCTTCAGAAAAACCATCCCCCCCAACCCCAAAAAAAAAATGTTAACAAATAACGTAAAAAGCATATAGAAAGCATGCACAAAAATGCACAGAAGTTGAAACCATGAATACCAGTCATGAACCCAAACAGCATTTGCTCCATTCTGAAAATAGTATTGCTCGGCACAAATATATCCCATACAACCTACCAAATATTCTCAGAGCACTACCAATACCATAATATTTAAAAAAAGAACAATTTATAGCCGCTTAATGAATCAACAATAATCATATGCTTTTAAAACTCTAAAGTACTAAATAATCAATGCTCTGACATATCCTTGATTGCTAAATTATTCTTTGGTTACACCCAACTTCACATAGCATAGAACAAATGAAAAATTCTTTACTCGGTGTACATGTGAATCCTCCATGCACTTATTAAGGGTTATATGGACAACCTTATGTAGTATAAGAAAATAAATGCAAGAACTCAAATCAGAATACGTCAAAAGTAAACTAATAATTAAGCAAGTTAGATTACATTACTGTTAACACATACATCTGTGACACATTGCTTCTCGACCCCCAAGGGCCTTCCGCAGATTGTCCTCCCTCTTCTCTGATTCAGTCATTGCAATAATATGTTCTGCTTGCTCTCGTTTCAATATCTCCTCTGCTTCCGATAGCCGCAGCCTTAGTTCTTCATATCTGGAAGACCACTCTTTTTCAATCAGGAGAAGTCCCATATTGTACTGGTATTCATGAAGCTGCTCAAGTAACAACCAAGTAAATGAAGATGATGAGTGAATACCAATAAAAATAACCCAAACAAAAAATAAGTAGTAAGAACCATTTTCAAGAACATCTGTAGCAATCATATAAAATTTAGATTGGGAGGACAGAACTTCGACTTGCTGTAAAGCGGTTGATCACAAGGTATATGTTAAAGTTACATATGAGATTATTGTTCCAATCTAATATCAACAATAACAACCATTTCAGCCTCAAGGACACCTCTGATCTTGCTAATATGAGAACATAATGATGCTAAACTATCCTATTTGACACGCTAAATAATTCATAAATCACCTAATCAGTTTTTTATTATTTATTTGTATCAACAAATTACTTAAAACAACAGAAACCGGACAGCATGAAATTTTTGCGTACGAAAAAAATAGCAAATTGAATAAATAAAGCCAATTTGATTTAGGGTTAAACTAGGTTCCAAGTCCTCGGTTCAAATATCCTTCTAATATTAAGCTACTGGTTACTAAGTTGCATGTCCTGAAAAGTTTGTTTAAATACTCGGAAATATTATATATAACGTACTACATTAGACTAGGAAAAATTGAAATGTTAGAAGCAGCAATTTGAAACTAAACTGAACAGATTTCAACCTAAAAGCTCTAAGCTCATTCCTACATACAGTCACACAAGCCTATACAAGCCATAACAAGCTGGAACCCGAGTTGGTTCAGCTATGATAAAGCTCACAATCTATTTTAGCAAGCTCATAGTTTTTACAAACTCAACTCATTCAGTCATTGAGCGAGTTTCGAGCAGCGTGTTTCAAGCTAATAGAAGGCTGACCTCGAGGCCTATCAATTAGCAGCCTTAACAAAGACCCTCAAAGAATTGACTTCATATCCTTATCCTCCACAATTTTTAGTTCAACAAAAATTTTCTGCATTGAATATGGCCTTAATCAAACCGACCGAAGGGACGTTTCCTCCCGCAACTCATATACAAATTTTATCCGTCTATCAGTCTTCACTTCGTGCACGCGCGAAGGGGGGGGGGGGGAGCCGCCTCGGGGGAGAGAGAACTGGTGCTGGGCTCCGCCCCACGTCTTCCTCCTCCTCCTACGCCCCTCCGCCTTCTTCTTCTCCTTCCACACTGTCGACCGCTCGGTATACCACTCCGTCACTTTCCACTACCGACAGAATAATACTAGTATAAATAATGTTCGTGTGTGTGCATGTAACCCGTACTTACTTAACAGAAACAATACACAGATAGTGCATGTCATGAACCTTAGAAAACCTAGCTTAATTTGATCCTTACTACAGCTTGTCATAAAACAACAAAATAACATAACAAAGAAAGGCATGTTCGTTCGAAACTTCAATATGACCAAATTGTTCTATTTGACATGCTAAAAAAGTTCACAAATCACCCAAATCAACTTTTTTTATCCTTTATTTGCATCAACAACTACTTAAACCACAAAACACGAAAATTTGATGTGAAAAAAGCAAAGGAGTAAATAAAAAATAGTCAATTTGATTTAGGTTTCTACTAAGTTCCAAGCCTTAGGTTCAAATCTTAAAGAAGAAGAGAACCAAAGCTCACCTCATTCTCGATCTCCAATATCCTGGAAGCGAGGGCCTCCCTGTCCTTTCTCTGAAGCACCGACTCATCTAGCAACCCCTCGTCCCTGAACCGCCTCCAGACCTCAGCTTCACCGCCTCCAGACGCCTCCCCTCTCCCCCCGTTCTCCCCCAGCGACGCCCCGGGCGGCGGCGGGCTCCGCGGCCGGCAACCCCCTCCCCTTGCCAAGAATCCCGCTCCTAGGGTTCGAACGTCACCAGAAACCCTAGGAGAGAGCGCCCAGCTCTTCTCTGCGGAGTGAACATCAGGAATCAAGAAAGCATCAGACCAAACAAACAGACCAAGAACCCTAATTGGGCCCCAAGATTACGCCTTTGGACGCGAATTCAGGCGGTGGAACCCCTAGGTCGAGGTGAATTGGGGCGAAATCGAACGGGGAGACGAAACCCTAGAGAGAGAGAGAGAGAGAGAGAGAGAGAGAGAACGGGCGAAAACGAGAAAAAGTTCGATCGTTTCTTTTTGGGAACCGCAGCCTTTTTCTTGTTTTTTGTTTTTGTTTTTTTTTTTTTTTTTTTTGCACAACTGGTCCTTTGCCTCTCTTTGGCATTATTTTAACGGGAACCGCACTGAGGCAATTTCTCGTGTGGACGAAAATGGCCTTTCTAAGATTTGAATTTGGAATTTTGAATTTTGGGGCTTAATTGCCCTGCTAGATTATTTGTGGGGCTAAATTGCATGTTAGAAATCAAAATAGGTGGTATAAGAAAGGCCTAATGATGTATTAAAGGTGATGCCATTTCCTAATTGTTTAATTAGCTTGGAGACCTATATTCAACGTGGAGTTTGGAGGTGTTTAGGTTTTCTATACTTGATTGCGATAGTTTATATAAGTATATAATAAATTGTCTCCAAAATTGAAATAAAATTGCCTGAGAGAATTCTAAAACTAATAAAATCGTTGCTTGCGATGAGCAGATGTTTAGGTTGACTATCATTATCAGGTACATACAATATTATCCAACTTTATCAATCTATGGTGTATTTTTATGTAATATCTCTACATGATTGGTTGCAATGCCAGTCAGAAGATGTCACTAAACAGAGGTGATTGGTGTTTGATTAATATTTGTAAAATAACAATTATTATTTTTATTTTACTTTTTTCTTTCACAAGTAGCATATGCTCGTTGTCTTATTGAAAACTATAGCATAGAGCAAGATGTTGGGTTGACCCTAATCTTGAGGTAAAAAAATATAATGTTTCTTCCATTATCAAATACACATGAATTCTCAAACCAATTCCAATGCTACCTAATCTATTGCGCTACCAATCAAAGAATCGCTACTAGTCGTGATTGACCGTTAGCCAATGTGTCACTGCTGGCAAAATAACAATAGTTATGTGCAATCAAAAACTCACTAGTCGTGATTGACGTTAGTCAAGTTCGCTGCCGGCAAAAAACATAGTTATTGTTTCTTTTTTTTTCCCTCTCCGCAGAGAGTGAATGAGTTTTGTTCAGAAGAATCATTGAATAAAATAATATAATTAAAACCATATCTAAAGACAAAGGGATGCGGCTAACTTACCTTGGGGTATGATGTTAGCTTATGTACTACTATCTAATTATTCTAATATAATCAATGAATTATTTATTAATCAATAGAAAGCAATGAGGGGTATTTTCGTCATTTTCGCAGCTCTTTTGGATATGGTTTCCATCTCGAGCGAAATGTGCGCTGCACATGCGCCCTGATCCATTGTCAAAAATACCCTTTCCCTTTTCTTAGATTCAACCCTTGGGAAGTAATAAACTGAGGAAAAGGTGAGGGGTTATTTTGTAAAGAAACATGGAATGTCAGTGGGAGTGCCAGATAAAGATTGCTGGAATTTATGTAGGGCCAAACTTTGCTAAGGTGTCAAAATGTTGTTGGGGGAATGAATGATATAAGGTTGGTAACATGGAGGAAAGCTGGGGGTTGAAGATAAGCATCTCCTTCCTTGCTTGTGTTCTATGTTTCTTCTAACTTGCTTCTCCATGACTTTCCTTCCTTCCTTCTTTCGTGGATAGTTATCGGTGGGTCGGGTTGGATATCGTCAGGCCCGGATTCGAAACCCGTATTGGACTCAATTCTAGCTTGGGCCCGGTAAGGATGTATCTATGAGGACACAAGACACAAAAAATCTTAAGACATAGAACCACTTCAACATTAAGTTTAATATTTTGGTAAGTTAAGCTTCACGTTTGAAGCTCTGAATACTACATTAGGGGCCGTTTATTTCGCGTAAAAGTCCGTAATTCGTGAATGACTTATAATCCAGTTACAACTACGGCGTTTGTTTGACCGTAATTCGTAAAAGACTTACACAACCCAATTATCACTCACTTGTAACTCAATTACCACTCACTTACAGTTCAATTACAGTTAATTTGTGGTCATGCAAATTTGTATTATTTTTTTATGTTAATATTAATTTTTTTAATATTTAGCATTTTTAATATTTATTTGCAATATTAAAACTTTTTAAATCACCAAATAGTTAATTTTGTGGTCAACTTTTTCACTTACGACTTAGACATTACGACAACCAAACCCCGTAAAACACAATACACTTTTCCACTTACAACTTTATATTACCAACCAAACACCATAAAGCTACATGCATGTACTCATTACAACTATAAAAGACTTTACCAATTACGAGCTACGAATTACGGCCAGTTACAACAACCAAACAGGTCCTAGAGTTGCATGCAATTTCAACTACATCAAAACAAAAATTGATTGTTTATTGTAGTTGGTGTTGCATGTCATTTTATGGTCATTCAAATAGTCGTGTGTTCTATGCATTCTCATATAGACATGAGACCTTTAATGATCATATGTATAGATATGAGAAGTGTTTAGTCTCAACCATTTCAAGATTAGGTAAATTCAACATTTGTGGTAGGTTAAGCTTCAGGTTTGAGTTGTCCATCTCATTTCAAGATAAGCTCTGATCACTAAGGTGGCAATTGGGTCCCACACACAGAAAACACAATGAGATTGACCCCCAATTCGTACACTAGTGCTGATAATTTGCTGAAGTTTGCAGACAAAGCAAAAGCAAAATGTGCTTTGAAGTGCAATTTTGAAAAACATTCACCATGAACCACAAGAACATAGCCAAGAGAGGAGGTTTGAGAGGGTTTAATGGGTGCCAAAGAGTTTTATCAAGATCCCAATCAAAACAAGGTGCTTCTCTAGAATCCCTTAATCTTCAACTTTGGGTGATCTTGAGGTCAACTGATGATTCTTTACTTCTAAGCTTGGCAGGAAGCTTTAATGCAAAACGTGGGGAGTGAAGACTTTTATAGCAATGAGCTAGTTTGTTTTTTTGAGATTACAAAAATTACACCTGTGATTTTGCTTCATACATGCCCCTATTAAAAATTGTAGTTTGTATGCTCACTTTTTTGAAAAAATTTAACCCCTAATTAGTTAATGTGTGGTTAATGAAGATCTTGAATGTAAAACAGCAAGAATGCAGTTTTGATAAGATAACG